>CM024957.1:3192500-3397086 GCA_014282245.1 Rhododendron simsii
TATTTTCTTACTTGGTTGAGACCCTTCTCAAGCATTTGTAGATTACGTAGATTAAATTGATCATCAAATGTATCATGGACTTTCACTCTTTGCAAATGCAGGTGGGAAGTTCCTCTTCCTCAAACAATAAAAGCTATTTATTCTGCTTGTCAAATGGAGGGAACTGATCCTCGCTTTGTGAAATTGGAGCCTGTGTTCAGATGTTCAAAGCTGAAGAGCGGTGACAGACAGAGGTACTTTGGGAGTTGATGAGCTCTTTTTTTTTTTGTTAGTAGAATTGAAATATTTATTCATGCAAAATGAAATGCGCTCCCACTCCCAAGTATTTAGTATTGAAGATTTTATATTCGGGCAGTCTTACGTTTGAGTTTCACCGTAAGCAACGGCAATTGGTATACCGAAGAGGATTTGTAATGGTGAAACTGAACAAATATGCATGTTTTCTTCCTTGGTCAACTGTGCAAACTATTATGCTTTGGTGATGCCTCCCCCCACATGACCTGTTCGCTTTACTGGGTCTCTCTCTCTCTGACCCACTCACTTTGATAATACTTCATTAATGAGACACCAAGGGGAAGCAACCCAAAAAACAATAAAACTACTCAAAGGCCTCTACATAGCTTTGACTTCACGTTTTGATGACAATAATCTTCCCCCAAGTTTAGCCAAAGCAACAAGAATCCAAACTATAGACCATCTGTTCCTAGCGGGGGATGTATGGACTCAGGAGGGTCATTCTCTCAGTATATGACGTTGGAATATATTCAACTAAATTTGTGGAATAACTGTTGAAGTTTATATTATAAATGGATTTGGTTGGTGAATCTCCACTTTGCATTTGTGTCATTTCAATGCAGTATTTTGCTCTAGATGACATGTTCAAATTTTGTTAGACCAATGGTACTTCCACACATAGGTATAGTGTACAGATGTCAGAGGAGCCAATGGCCATAGCTTAGATATGAGTTTTTCCATGGTTCTCCTCCCTTCCCTTGAAGAGCGCCTTGGTTAAGTTATACTACCATTCTCCTTCGATTTTGGGTTGTTTTGTTCAATTGATTATAGTTTGAGCTAGCTAAATCGTTCTTCACTATATTGTTGATTGTCGTGGCTTGCATTGCTTGACAGCTTTATTTTGTCCCTTAATTTGACTTGAATCCCTCTTTTCTTTTACTGGTCTGTTAATCAGCATCCCCCTGACAGTGGAGTGGTCAACTTCAGCTCCCCATGATTTTATTCTTGCTGGATGTCACGATGGAGTGGTAGCCTTACAACTCTATGTTCTTCTATTTAGTGCTTAATATTGAGTCACTTGTCCAACAAGCCCTGAAACAATGTCCTTTGCCATAAATTAGTTTAACCCATTTTCCTAAGCCACGCTTTTGAGAAAGTTGTTTCAAATGGGTGAGAAAGAAGCCGATAAAAAAAATGGATGAGAAAGAAGTTTTGAGAAAATTAATCCCTACTCAAACTTCCAGTTCCTTTATCATTTGCTGAGTCACGATGGAGATTCAGTTGCTGACCTGCGGTTATGCTTTAGGCTATAGCATAGCTGTAGTGCCACCAACACAAATTTTCATGTAAGCTACCTTTTATGCAGTGTGGTCCCTTCCTAAGTTGAGGAAGTAAAAACTTTTAGTGGCCTGTCGGCATAATATTAAGCTACCATTGGCTATGTAGATGTGTGAATTAGATTGGGGCAGTGCTTGGTGTTATTTCTTATCCTTTTAACCAAGCTTCCTGCTACCATTTTGTATCACCTTTGAATTCGTCCTCAGTATTATTAATAGAATACGTGCTGCACATTCAGGTTGCCTTGTGGAAATTCTCTGCAAATGGTAGATCTGAAGGTAGCGTCATTTTTACCCTGTCAACTTTTGTTTTGCGATTTCTTCCTTATGTTGATATGCTTTGTGCATGAAATCTGGTTTTGGATTGTGCTAGCCGGTCTCCAACACTAAATTCTAGACAAGAAACATGGCACAATTGAGTTTTTTCTCTTTGGGAAAAAAAGGTCGTTATGCTCAATGTTTGCCGTTTCTCTTATCATGAAATTAAAGAATTGAACATTGTACTACACTTTTGGAAATTGCAGATACAAGGCCTTTGCTTTGCTTCAGTGCTGATACAGTTCCTATACGAGGACTTGCTTGGGCCCCAGTTGAAAGGTTGGTGGTGGTTGAAGTATGACTTCAATACATTTTTTTGATTTATATAAATTGGTTGCTCTTCGGGGATCTAGGACCAACTGCACCCATGATTCGAGCGAGTTTTTTGTGTGTGCATATTTTCTGACTGGCGGTGGAGCCACTGAAGCTCAGAGTGGACTGCAGAGCCCTGCAAACTTTGTAAAAATGCTCAATTTAACTTTCTATAATAAGACTAAGACTACTAAGATGATGTTCCTCTAATGACTTTTTTTACTTTTAGAAAAAGTGCGCATTTTATCCTTCTTCAATTTTTTTTTCGCGTTTGTTAGTTTTGCACCAAACTTTTGTGAATTATTGATAAAGAAAGTGGTTATTTCCCAATATTTGGGTAAAAGTAAATTTTTTTTTTTACTTTTTCGATTCGTCTTGACGATTTCCCAATATATTTGGGTAAAAGTAAAAAAAAAAATTACTTTTCCGATTCGTCTCGTCAATATGAATCAATAATCCACAAAAGTTTGGCGCGAAACTAACAAACGCGAAAAAAATTTGAATAAGGGCAACACGCACTTTTTCTAAAAGTTAAGCGGAATGAAGTCTAACTTAGAGCCTCTTTGTTAGTTGGACTATTTGGTTGGATAGACTATTTGCCTGTTCTAGCTAATCCGGGACTAGCTAATTCGGTGCTTGCATGGTAGGCACTACCATACACATCTACATCAGGACTATTTATGGCCATCTCCAACCATGTCCATAGTTAGTCTCCCTTCCCCAATTATCAAATTAGCCCTCACCACCCCAAATTTGGATATTAAAAAATCTTTGAAGGGCAAGCAAGTAATATATCTCCTTTTTGCATCATACACCCGATTTAATCCCTCGATACTATCAAAAAGAAGTATAAAATAATCTTCCCTTTTTAATTAGTCTCCCCTTCTACTGTTTCTTCCTCTTATTTGCCCTTCTTATTTAATCCCTTGAAACGAGTCCGGCTTACAAACCGGCTCTTAGAGTGATTATACTGTCTTAAAATTTATTCTACATGGTCTCTAACACCTTAAACAACTACCTGCATCCAGTACAAGTGCCAAAACCATGTAAGATAGCCACCTCCCTACACTTCTATCTTAAAGTACTTTACTCCATGTGAGTTAATTCTATGCCGCCTGACACCCACCATTCTATCAAAAAGCCCCATTCCTCTATTCACAGAAAAGTCAAACATTGTAAACAACCTAGCCTTTCTCTGCTCTAAGTTGCCTAAAATATTCCTATAATGCGTCTTGTAAGTTTTCCTTTAGCAAATATCTTCCTCACTACCGTTATTTTTATTATATCCTTCTCCTTGTGACGGTCCCGCCTTTTTTATACTTCATCACAAAAGCCCTCCTTCAGACACCTAAAAATGAAAGGCAAATTACAAAGCTATTCAACAAGAAATGAAGATGATTCGAATATAAGTTCATTCTCAGCCAAAAGTACCAAAGACGCATGCAAGAAATGCTCCTCTGTGGAGGAAATTCAGATGTATCATATTTCAACCATGGATGTTCTTCTAGATTACTCATGCAAAAAGTCTCTTATATGGAAGATTTACCAGACTACACTAGAGCCAAAGCTACTCTAGATGTTCACTCTTCTAGATTAACCAAAGCTACTTCTTATTTCTCCTTTTGAAATCAGACTACACTAGAGCCAGCTCAAAGCTAAACACCATGGGATTTGGTTAATTACAGTTGAGTTTTGTTGGGCTTCCCCTCTTCAGGAATCAATATCACGGCATTTTTATGAAATGAATTCCTGATTCCTCCATCACAATACTAGTGTTAGGTGGTCCTGGTGAGCTTACGTAGGTGTATTTGTTTATGTGTTAACCAAATGCAATCAGCTTATATCTTGGCGGGGGGAACTTTTGAGAAAAGGAATGGCAAACAACTAACTCATGTTATTAAGGCTTGAAGCCTTTTTTGCTGTATATATTGTAGCTATGTACATGTTGAACCCGTTTCCTATCAGCTTGAGTTTTGGGATAATTGATGGCTTAACTAGTATCATAACTATGATTGCATGGAGCTGTGAGTTGAAGTCTGTGTTTGTGCACTTATGTACTATGTTTTCCTGGCCCAAAATCAAGTTTAGTTTTTTTCGCCTCAATCATGTGTGAACAATGGTTGCACATGATGGGCAATGATGAATAGCTTGATATACATTTCTTTGGAGACAATTGGTTGATGTAACATGTATAATACAGTACTTGTTTGTTTTGCTTGTCGATTCAATACTATGTTCTTTTGTTGAAACTTGTAGTGATTCTGAGAGTGCAAATGTTATAGTCACAGCTGGGCACAAAGGCATTAAGTTTTGGGACATACGGTATGTTCTTGTTGTACAGTTCAAATTTTGTTGGTATAATCCCATATACTCTACAATATTTTCCTTCTATTTCATCTATGATGGTTTGTTGTCTTATTCATGATCATTTGCTGTGGCTGTGGATGTTTATATCTTCTGTCTAGTATTCCTATGGTTGGATATTGGTTGAAACTTGAAAAAATAGATATTGACAGTGTGTTTGACATTTTAATCACAAATCGGTGTTTGGAATCAGTCTGCCAACCTATCCAATGTACATGCAAGCTGATGGATAGATAAAATAAATCGATTGCAACTTTTATGTATTTGTTATTTCAAGGAAGTTTTAACCAATCAAGAATAGGGAGACTTATCAAGAAATAAAAAGTACTCCCTCCTTGATGTTGGTCCCACTTAAATTCATATGTGATCACAAAATCTGGAATGAAGATTGCTACTCTTAAGTTTTATGAGAGAATAGTTTTGCAAAAGAGAAGGAATTCAAAGTATGAAGTCGGATGTGGTATATATTTCACACATGAATGATTGCTTAAATCTATCTCACGTGGGTTACTCGTGTGTCTAAGTGTGGGATTCATCTGATTTCCATCTATAGCACACAGGGATATAGCAAAATATTCACATTTGTTAGTAGATTTCTTACATATTTCCAATTTTCATGCGCAATATTGTCGTTCTATGCTTTTGTTCATGGTAAATTTCAATCAAGGCATACCCTTGTTAGGTGAGTGTCCAACTGATTATGTTAGAGACCGTTCTCATTCCCTTTAGCCTTGTGTCGAGTATCCGACATGGGTATAATAGGAGTAGTCATTTAGAAGTGATGGAAGATCATACAAGAAAAGGATATAACATTGGGAATCCCACCTTGGAAACCCTACAAATCCACATTTAGGGGAAGCAAAGGAACATACTAAAGATAGATCAAATTCCATTTCATAAACCAACTTCAAAGACCATCTGTAGAGTCTTTTTAAATAGGCTCTTCCAAATGATAACTACAAATAAAGATAAGATATGCAAACAATACTTCATACTGCATGGATCCTAGAAATTAAATGAAACTATATATGGTAAATGATACGCTTGTAAACAAAAATTGCACATATACTATCCTCCAGGATCAAGCGCGAATAGCTTGCAGGGTGGTCCCTCCTTTTCCCCATCATTACAAAAGGGCATCATTACCATTTACAGTAGAAGATTAAAAAGGGCATCATTACCGTAGAAGATTAAAAAGGGTAGAAGCAATCAACAATGTAAAAGGTTTACAAGCTATCATTTAGAAGAACGGCAAGAAGGGAGATATTAAAACATAATATTTTATGTTGGCAGAGTGATGGGAATTTGTCAGAACTCCCTTATTAACTTAGTTATGTCTGCTATCAAATACCAATTAATCTTCTTTGGATTGATGAAATACTGAGCATAGCTTTAGACGACAATTAATGAATGTAAAGCTCTCTTCATAGAGATCTTACAAAATACGGAATAAGAAAAGCATTGAGTCTGTAAAAACCCCTGAAGAGAATCATTGAGAACTTAGAAGATACTGAGGGGTTTTATCATGGTGTGTTAGCCTCTGGAAATCCAGCAGCATAAATTTTCCAGTCAAAATTAGAACAGTTGCTGCATAGGAAATTCACAATGTTGAGCCAATTGGAAATTTCGTATTGTGTTTTTGCATGACTTATGGTATATTTGTTTTTTTGGGAGTGTATAGGGCCTTTTTGTATTGTGGCCTCTTTTTGTATTTGGGTGGCATTCCCTTTTTATAAATAATTATTTACTTGTCAAAAAAAAAAAATGGTATAAGTTCCTTTCTATGTTGATTACCAACTAAAGTTCTGTTTTATCTTGCATGTTTCTTTTTAATGTTTTGGTAACTTTACTTCTTATTAGCAAACTAGAATGGTTGAAAGTGGGTATTTGTAATGTTCATTTATTTTGTGTTCACGGAGATGTAGATATTGTTTATTTGCCACCACTAAAAAAGAAGAAACAAAGAACTGGAGAGATCATGGTCTATTCACAGAGCTAATAAACTAAAACTTTAGGTGTAAAGAAAACTTTTTGTTTGAGTCCTAAGAAGTTCTTTGTTGTGCACAGAGATCCATTTTGCCCTTTGTGGGACCTTAATCCGGTTCAGAGGAATATATATAGTATGGATTGGCTGCCAGATCCGAGGTAGCTTTTGACATGTTTTTTTTTTTTTTTTGTGAGGTAAAAAATATGCACTTTACGTCTACCATGCTCTTCATCCCTTCTAACTTGTTTGATTCTTGATGCTTCTAGATGTGTGATTGTATCTTTTGATGATGGAACACTGAGGATTCTCAGTTTAGTTAAGGCTGCATATGATGTTCCTGTCACTGGAAAACCTTTTGTGGGGACTCAACAGCAAGGATTCCACAGTTATTATTGTTCATCATTTGCAATATGGAGTGTTCAAGTTTCTCGACTAACAGGTAGTTTTGCAATATTTCATGATGTCGGTATTGTCTACAATTTTTTTGACCACCGATCTTGCGAGTTGCTGCTTCACATAAAGAACTTCCGTTGGTCTTTGAAGCCATTTTACTACCTTCTCATTTCTTCTTCTTATAGTCCTTCCTCTTGCTACATTTGGTTCTGTTTCGATTTATTGGAGTTTGTTTGAGTTAAAAGTACTATATGTACTGTTTTTACCCATTTTATTCTTTGGTAAGAATCTGTGTAAATAAATATAAAAAGTAGGACAACGTACAAATACAAGGGGCTTACTCATAGGTAACAACAAGGATTAGGTTAGGATTTTATTTGGTAGATATATGTGCTATTTACCATTTATCTGAGTTGTTATTTAGTGTTTGTCTTGTTTTTCATGACTTTTTGCTAAGCTTGTTTATCATGACTTATGAGGATATCTTTATCCTACAGAGAAAATTAAAACTGGCTGTTCAAAAAAAAGAAGAGAAAATTAAAACTGTTTATTACGTAGTATTGTTGTGGATGCCTTTACTTCCTCCTAAATGTTGATTTCTAGGGTTCCTTAGGTGTGGATCCCATAGGTATAAGAGCAAACATTGATCCCATCGTTGTTTTCTTCCAATTGATTCTTTCCTTCAGCAATCATTACGTTGAAAAAGGAAAAAAAATCTCTCGCATGAAAAAATTCAACAATACTGGAGGAGCTCAATTCTTGGATCTAAGTCCTGTGAGTCAAGTTCTCGCCAAGGGAAAATTATAGAGAACAAGATGGATAAGATAATGATATTATTTAGTACATATATGTGTCATTTAGTATTTATGTAGATTCTTATTTGGTATTTATCTTGTTTGTTATGATTTATATGGATTATGGATATCTTTATCATTTCATAGTTTTATCTGTAAGAGCCTACGAAAAAAACGCACATTATGTTTGAAATGGGATGGAACTTAGAAGGAATAAAATTTGTTTTGTGGATTCCTGTTTTCCTTAGCTCCAAATTCTTATTTTTTCCCCCTTCCCCTTAGATGTGGTGGATTTCTAGGGTTCCTTAGGTGCTTGTTCTCTGGTAGTCAGGTTTTGTCTTTTTATTGTTCTTCTTTGTTATTGTCCTACATCACTTACGGACTTACCCTGGCCAAAACTTCAGGATGGAGCTCTTCTACGTGGAAGGGGAAGGCGAGGGCCATCCCCGGATACCAAATTGTACAGAAAAGATGTATTATCACAAACGATAGAGTATGACTACTGCAGTCAACATTAAAACCAAAAAATTGATATCCTGGCTGCTTCAGCACCAGTAACAGCAGCACAACTTCTGCCTTATAAGCGGCAGAAGCATCAAGGAATATCTTTTGTGCCATACCCAATCATTTGCAATCTAAATGAAGGGCCAACCAAACAGCTTGGACAGACAGCAATAATCGTTAGTCAAACATCAGTCCTGAAAACATTAGGACTGAAAGAATGAATGTAGCAGCAGTTTGTCTTTTTCAATTCCAGAAAGTCAATTGCAATTTGATGAGAGGTCTTGTTGGCCACTTTCATTCGTGTCATTGGACAACACAACTTACTTTTCGTTCCTTCCCAAAGCTGCATCATACATCTAAGCAACCATCATCATTTTGTTCCTTCCCAAAGCTGCATCATACATCTAAGCAACCATCATCATGCCCCAGAGGGTACAACACAACCACCGTGCTCCACTATGAACTAACCTCTGGGTCCTTTGATCTTTCTTTATTCTCTGCGGCAGTTACCGTTTATCAACAATAGTGTACAAATTAGCTAGCTCTTCTGGAAGATTGGAACAATTGTTTGTAAAGCAATCTCATCCCACATGAGAAGTTTGAATGGGTGATCTGGGGTATCATCAAGAGTGGTGAACCCAAGTGGCATCCGTTAGCTGGCCCTTTTGGCTGAGCACCATTTATTGTTGCTTGTAGTCCGAAAACCAACCTCTGTCCATAGACATTGGCATCGAGAACCACCTTTATGAGTTGTGGCAGACAGAGGGTTTGCTGTGGGCTGCCACCGCACGTGTTTCACAATTGCTACTGATTATATTCCTCCCACCATCCCATAAGTTTAGTCCATTACGACAAGGCTTTCCATTTTTGGATGAAAAATAAAAAACTTCCCTGCATAATTTTTGGGATGACCTTACACTTTAAGTTTATAAAATATTGGCCCACTCATGCCGCTTTTCCCCATTTTCTTGACTTTTGCCTCTGCCACTCTCTCTACAGCCGTCTCTATTTCTTTCTCTCTTAATCCCAGCTACCAAAATCCCATAGGTAACAGTTAGAGTTTTCTCTATTTCTTTTCTCTTAGATTATATGGGAACTATTAAACCTAATCCAAATTATCCAACCATTATTTGGTCGACAATGACCAAAATCAAACTGTGGCAAAGATTCTTTCTCTGTCGGTCTGCCTCTCTATGAAACTCACTCTGTCCTCTCCGTCTCTCACCCTTTGCTTGTGAGTGTAGGAAATATTCCTATATGGGGGTGCCTTTGGCTGCTAGGGAATGGCGTGTGGATTTGACTCTAGTGACCAACACCCCTTTTGTGTTATCTATATTTTCATATATATGTGTGCGTGCATGTAGGCCCGTCTATCCGTATTTTGTACAGATATTGATGATGCTTGCTGATGATAGAGCCCATATAGAACAACCACCTTTTCTGGAAGATTGATAAATCTATTTCTTTATGATAAGTTTGTACAGTTTTTTCGGTTGGAACTCTTAGGGAGAATTTGGTTGCCAGAGGAAGAAAAAGTTAATAGAAAGATAGTACTTTAATAAATAATTACTGCTTTGTCTATCGGTGGCAATGTTATGGATTTGAATGGAATCTTCTATCATGGGAATTATATTTTATACAGATGGTTACTGACAAATTTCATTTCAATTTTAGGCATGGTTGCATATTGTAGTGCAGACGGTACGGTTCTTTGTTTCCAGGTGTGTTTTCTAACTTGTGGTTACACGAACATCTTACTCTGTCAAGTTCTCTTTATTGTTAATATCAATTAATTTTTGGCTTATCTTTTGGTGCAATATGTTGTAAAACTATATGCAGAATCCGTGATTTTGAATGTTGATGACTGAGATCAAATTTGTTGGGTAGTGAGAATGTCCATGAGCTTATCTTAGATAAGGAATCATAGACGTGGGGGATTGGGTCTGAGCGGGTATGCTACCCCAGAATACTTGCGTTAACGATGGGACACCTATATTTTGGTTGCTAGATAGGCTTTACTTATATCCTTAAGTAGAGGGACTGAGGGAGAGATTGGAAATGGCGTTGAACTATGGGACTAGGATGTCAATGGAATTGTTTGTTAGGCAGCTTAGGATCCACATCTCATGAACTTTGAGGGTAGGGCCATGTGCAATGAGGGTTACCATGATTAACTCATTCCTTTAACTGAACTCATGCCCTTGATAGCTTAGAATGTGCCTTTGATCGGCTTGATAGCTTAGAATGTTGAGGTGGGATTTGTAGCCAATCTATCTATATCATATAACTAAGCACGTATAGTCCACATGGTGTCCCCTATTTTCTTCAAAAAAATGCAGAAAAATTAGAGGAAAACCCGCACCACACATTATTATCTTGCATTTATTGGTTGACTATTCCATTTCCAAAGTAATCTTTCCTCAACTAGCCACTAGAAAGAAAATGTATTTATGTCAACTTCTTTCATATTTTATGTTTTTTAAGTTTAATGTTCTCAACTCCTGTCATGTTAACATTGTTTAAAAAATGCCAAATAACTGTAGTAGAATAAAATAATTTGTGTGTCTGTCCGAGATGTTTTTATAGCAGGCGCATTGCACAGGATTGTCGCTTGGAATCTATAATGGCATTGTTCTCATGATGTGACTTTGATATGATATTCGTAACAGGCTTCTTGTGAAGATGGGGCTACTTCTTTAACCATAGTCCAAAACTTTATCATAGATAATTTTTGTTAAGACAATTTCATTAAGCCTCAAAAATGGTTTAAGGAACCGTATCCCCATATTGCATTCTGTGAACAGCTGACAGCCAAAGAGGTGGAGAAAGACCCTCGGAGAAATCGGGCACCGCATTTCCTATGTGGATCATTGACAGAGGAAGAATCAACTCTAACAATAAATACTCCGTTGCCAGATACTCCGTTTCCCATGAAAAAATCATTGAATGAGTGGAGTAATGCCCCTAGAACTATTCGCGGGTACTTATCGAAATCAAACCAGGCCAGAAGAGCAAAGGAACAAATGTTGAAAGGCCAACCATCAGATAGTCAAACTCTAGGTGGGCTTTAACCAATTCCGCTTCACAGTTTTTTTCATTTGTTTGCATCTTTTCTTGAGCATGTTTATCTAATACGGAATTTCGTTTTCAGCTCTGTGTTATGGCGATGATCCGGGAACTGAAATTGGATCCGAGGACGAATTGGTGTTGCAGAAGAGCAAACAAACCCCTAAATCTAAGGCAAGTGGTAAGAAAAAGGGGGGAAGTAATCAAGCATTAGCATGTAGAGATGAAGAGCCGGGGGATTTTGAGAGAGGAGAGGGTCAGGAAGGGGAAATTCGGGAAGAAATCGAAGTTTTTCCTCCAAAGATGGTTGCTATGCATAGAGTGAGATGGAATATGAACAAGGGCAGTGAGAGATGGTTGTGCTCTGGAGGAGCTGCTGGAATCGTGCGTTGTCAAGAGATAAAAAATCCTGTTTTCGGTAGCAGACGACTTTAATCTTCTTCGGTTTTTATTTTTATTTTTATTTATTTATTTATTTATTATTATTTTTATGGTGCTTGAAACACGCTACTGTTTTTCTTATTTTTTACGTTAATTAAATATATGTTTATAATCCTTTGGAAGGTACTTCTACATTTATAATGATTTAGTTCATGTTCACCATTTCCTTTTCTCAATCCTGCATATAATATAAAAGAAGCAAATTGTATGTAGCTTTAGATATAAAACTGTTCTGCAAATTGTTGAACCCGAGGAGTTCGCTTAAACCCTCGAAACCATAATAGAGCAGCCCTGAGGAGAATGTTCTACCTCTCTCCTGAAGATTAAGCGGTGGAAGAGCTATTCGGGGGGTGGGGTTGAATTGGCGGTTTGTCGCGGCGACAAGGAGCTCCGACATAACCAAACAAGTAAACAATACGTACAATTGCACATGTACCTATAATCTGTATGCCCAGTCACCATGGCCATCACCAAAACCCACCAAACCGGTTAGGCAGTTCGGCTTCGGCTTCTGCTACCTTCTTCTTCCTCCTCTTCCTTCTCACAGTAACTCTTATCTCTTCCTTCAAACGGCCCCTTGGGAACACAAACATTCTCTCACAACTCATGATGGAGGAGCCCATACTAGGGTTCAACTCGTTCATTATTGTTTATGAGATAAAGATGAAAAAATGGATGCAATATTGAAGGTTGCTTAGCATTTTTCTTTCAATATTTGAAAAAAAAAAAACAGTTAAATATTGCATGAACAATTTGGAACCCGTAATGTATTCGTAAGATGCTAGGCCTCAAAATTAGGCCATAGTGATGCCAATTGCCTATAAGCACACTGGTCTTATTATGCAAATTAAGTAACCTACGTAAGAGGGTGAAGACGAAAAGCAAGGGTGAGGAAAAAAAAATGACGGGGCCATTTGAGGGTTTTTCTTGAGCACGCAAAGATGATAAAATTGTTCACTTCTTAGACAATGCCAAGAATATCATCCGTACACAAACATGGTGATTGGATATCAGTAGATATGATTTACGGGTCCATTCATCCGGGAAAAAATCACTTCGACAGACCAAATTTGAACACCCTTTGTTTCAAGACAAATGGACTTTGAAATTATATCTACCAATCTCAGATCGGAATGGTCTAGAAAGTACATGATCTTGATCATCTTTTCGTGCTCGAAAAAAGCTCGCATTTGGGCCCAACCTAAGGGTGCAGTCCGGGGACTGCATGAAATCCAACTCCCGAAAGAAAAGAAAAGAAAAAATCAACAATGCTACCCCCACCGCTCACTTTCACCGGTCCCCCAATTTTACCATTCATCGCAGCAATCAATGGTTTGGATTTTAAAATTTGGATCGTCGAAAATATTTTTGGACGAATGAGATTGAGTGCGGTGGGGGAGCGGTAGGGGTAGACTTTTCGGGAAGGAAAAAATTACTGAGAGGACCCAGCTGGTATTGCAGGGTTGATAGTGGGGTCTAAACCGGTATTTTAAAAACAATGACCGGCGCTATTTTAAACGGCAATGCTTAACGGTCGTTGGTGATTTGCAAATGGGAGCAAGTAAAGACTATGTCGTCTCCTCCCGATTGAAGAGAGAAGATTGTAAACGCACCAAACATGACTCTGTTTTCTCCGATTGGAAGGTCCTCTCTCTCTCTCTCTCTCATCAGCTTTTTACAGAGTTTGAAACCTGAGGATGTGAGCCCATAGATCTGGGTTTTTTGTTTTTGTTTTTTTCCCCTTGGTTTACTTCAAGCATTTCCGTGGTTGTACTTCTACTAAATTTACCCTATAAAAAAAGTATGATTATGACTTATGAGGCCCTCTTCAGAATACTCCGAAAAATCCTGCCTTCCATTTTTTAAGGTGTAAATTTGCTGAGATGTTTAGTTAGCATACAAGTTCAAAAAAAAAAGTCTTCCACGGAAGTGAAGTTTTTTCTTGTTCCTTTTGTTCTTTTGAAATAAGGAAATTTGAGCAAGTAAGCATCCCATTTATGCTGGTTTCAGTGGGTTCAAGAGAGATCTGGGTCATTCTTTCTGCTTTACGTTCTAGCATTTTTTGAGAAATGATCTATTTGTCTTCGTAAGTTTGCGAGCCCACAAGGCCACAATCCTATGGAGACTGCTGGTCTCTTTGATTGATGATTTAATGCTCACACTCAAAGTGTATGTGAAAATATGACAGAAAGAAGTTTGCAAGGGTGGGTTTATGGGTAGTGTTAATGCGTAATTGTTGAGAAATCAACCAAATCAAGAATGCAAATTGAAAAGACAGATTTTTGCAATGGTTGTCCTCAGAATTTCTAGTTGTATAACTGAATATATCGATTGCGTATAGCAAGAAGAAAGAGTGTGCAGATTACATCGGATTACTCATGTCTTAGGATTTATATCACCAATTATGGAGCCCTGATATAGTCAGCGAAATGCAATTGAAAGCTGAATCAAGCTTCCCAAACCCATCAGTAAGAATCAAAACGTAGGAAATTTCAGAGGGACTTGATTATGTCAATCTGGGTAACAAAAAGAAACCTTCTCTGTAACTATGAAGTAGTATGAATCCTAAGATACACATACTTTTTCTCATATAAAGTCCTTCACGCAGTACATGGTATGTATTTGCTTTTGTTCAGATTCTTGTTGGACCTTCTGATTGGGAAGACCACTACCTGGGGAAGGAAGGAGCAGAGAGATACAGGGTTCACAACCTCCCTAATTGTTCTTCATGTTCAGGGCTTTATGAGCTCGGCATAGCTGTACCACACTCCAGCTCAAGCCGTGAGACTAGCAAGCTTGACCCAGACTGTATAATTCCGGTTTACCTTGGACAGGCTGAAAATGTAAGGACTAGACTACAACGTTATGGCCGTGAAGGCGCTCATTTAGAGAATGGAAAACTAACTAGTGAGCTTAATTCTTCTACTCAACAAGGGCTTGGATTGTTTTCGGATATATTTGCAAGAAGCTACTCAGTTGTATACAGATGGGCCCCTGTAAGTAAATTTTCCTTTTGGGGTTTTGAATTGCATGATCTTCCTTGGCTAATTAGGCTAATTGCACTTACTAGGCGATGCATTTGGCATAGTAGAATAGGTTTTGGTACCCCTTAGATCTAGGTACAGAAGTGTTTATTGAAGTTTGGCAACAGCCGCAACATGATAACATAGTTTGTCGGGATCAAAGACGATATGATGCGGTATCTTTCATAAGTTCATTTGTGTTGTTATGTCTGTATCAGATAAACTCTTCACTTTGTGCTTGTTTACGCATTGTGATTGCTCCATGCATGCTAAGCTTCTGCGCAATTGTGCATGATTAGAACTACTTGCCTCTTACGTAAAAGAGTAATGTTAAAATACTCGAACTTCATATAAACTGATGATGAGCACCGTAATAGTGTCTGTGGAACAAGTTGTTCATCGTAACTCAGTATATGATGCGCAGATTCTTCCATGTTTCTAGGAAAAATTTGGGTTACAAGCTGGCTGAAGAGATCTTAGTTGACATTATGTAAGTGACTTCCGGTTTCTTTCCCGAAACCAAGCATTCTATTTTACCTCCACCAAAAAGTAAGGATTTCTCTCTAAGCTGCCTTCCCGTTAACTTTCTCAAAGCAACAAGTGCTAACCACAACAGAAGAAACCGAGACCTTAGCTTGCGCTTGCTCTTCCTTCCTTTTGTTTTGTTAGCTGTTCTTAGGGTGATCAGATAGTTGGACAGTCCAGCGAGGGAGGGAAGGGGAACAAGAAGTTATGTGTAACAACTTGGGCTTGGAACCATGCCAATCATGAATCAAATAAAGTCAGTTAGGACTTAAAAAAAGAGATAAAGTAGAATATCCGTATATATAGAGAGAGCAAGAAAGGAAAAAAAGAAGAAGCAATGTTACGACTTTGAATATCAAAATATATCAGCCAGTTTATTATCAAGAACAGAAAAATATGCATCAAGCAAGCTTCGATTTCGTAGTAGCAATCTAATGGGAAGGTTTGCTCCACCGTATGAAAGGAAGGATGGTAACAGACCCGTCTGACCTAGCCATAGCTTTGCTAAAAGCAGTACTCCCAGGTAAGGACAGGGGGCAGGAAGAAGATTGGTGAGGGTAGCAAGTTGGCTATACCACTTTGCCATAGCGGTTTCGCATTCATTTTTTATCTTCATCTTTATCTGCTTCAAATGATTCGTCAAATAAAAAGGTCGACAACATCTCATGTTAGGCAATGGCGTAGAAGATTGGGACATCCACTTGATCAGAGAATAGAGCAGAATCAGCAGATGGTGCATGCAGAAAATTTATTCGCAAACTAACTGACACATGAATGGATACAGTCACATAAAATTCGCTTTGTTACCCTACAATTACAACTCACTATACTACACGTGCTTATCTATATTGTGACTGAGATCCCCCAATAGTCTATGTCAGCTTGCAGAATTTTTACCATTTTTCTTTTCGTGTTCCCATTTCTAAATGTTGAACAGATGAAGAATAAGAGCAATGCTGAAAAAATAGAAGCTCAGCTCCTGGACATGTTTGATTATGCATGGAACAAAGGCAGTAATGGTGTTCGCCGCCCTAACGATATTCTCCAAAAACTTGATAGAAGCACTTCACCAGGTACCCGGTTTCCTGCAATTGTGAGGAAGCTTTTGACTTTCCAGGAGAAGAAAAAGGGTATCAAAATTGAAGCCTGCAAGCCACTTAAATTGGAAAAAGGATCCAACACATATGCCCATGAGAAGAACAATGATCTCCTCTCGCAAATTCTCAAAATAGGCAGATCACGTCTTAGATTTGTTTCAGTTAAATATGCTTTTGACGAGGACCATGCTACTACATGTGGGGTGGCCTTAGGTCATGGATCTGTTTGCAGAAGGATACCAGTTGAAGGAAGGAAAAGGTGTGCTGAGCACAAAGGGATGAAAGTCAATGCTTTGACCTCAAAGTTGATTTTAGATGAGAAATCACCTATTGATGAAACAACTGTAGATTCTGGTGTTGATGCTACAAGTTTCTGCTATGACAAAGTGAAGCCGCAACTGGTTACCGATAGTTTTCCCGTTGGCAACAATTCGGTTCTTATCTGTGGGATCACCTCAGACGATGGTACTCTGTGTAAAAAGCAACCGGTCCAAGGGAGAAAAAGATGTGAAGAGCACAAAGGAAGAAAGATTACAAGGTCCCATATACCACATACAACCTACTCTCCAGTTTTCTCAGAGAGTGCAGCTATGAACGAAACAGGCAATATATGTGGGGTTGATTTGAAAAATGGAACTGTGTGCGGAAGGCAACCTGTGGTAGGAAGAAAGAGGTGCGAAGAACACAAAGGCATGAGGGTTACTGGATCCTAGTCTACGTTACCAGCAGCAGGAGGTATATCCCTTGGTTTTTGATGGGCCAGGTATACTTTGTAGTTCCCTGAATATCAACTTATTTATTCGACTTCTTTTTCCCGATAATCATATATATAGTATATGTATTGAGTTTTCTCTTCTTTATTTTTCCCCCCGGATTGAGTTTTCTTTTCGACATGGTATATTTATTAACAATCTTCCAAGGGATGAGAATAAGGTGGCGTACTTGAGTTACCCGCCCTGCCGTTTATACCTACTTGCAGAGCCAACATATCTTAGTTACACGAAGCAAGAGCGTTTAAGAAAAATTATAATATTTTTTATATAGTTAAATGTCAAAAAGAAAATATTATTCTTGAAGATGGTTAGAAGATACAAATAAAAAGCTATACACAAAAATAAAAATTCAACACATAAGATGACACGAATTTTATTAATACAATGGAAACAATTGACTTTTACACTTCCCCATAAATCTACTGTATTAAATTACCCTCCCCTTCCAAGAAAGTGTTTTGTATTTTTGTATGGCACCTCATCAACGAAATCCAGCAAGAGGGCATCCATCAATCGCAACTCGAATCGTAAGTCTCTCAACCGTTTTTCGGGTTTAAGTTCCTGTATTGATTTGGAACGAGTTTGTTGAAACGAGTTTCCGTCTCCGAAACGTTGGTTTTTGTAAAGCACATACACCAGGCAACATACTATACTGTAATGATTTCACAACCTTAGTTTTTGAAAAGCACATACACCAGGCATTCAATATCTAGTCTCTAAGCTCTCTGTGACATCAAAAACCACGCAACAAAATATAAAACCGGATATTGATAACTAAAAACAGTAATGAAGACTTAGACGGTAGTAAGGTTTACAAATTTTATATAGCATCTAAATGAACTGATATTCAGTTTTTAAGAAATCTCATCACAACCTAGTCAAATGAATAGCAATGAACGAAACGGGTGTTGAGATTAATCACGCCATATTGATCCAAACTGTTCTTTTCTTACCGAGATTGCCGAAATAACTGTTGGCATCTTTGCCAGGCGAATTAAGATCGCAACTAAACAAACAGTAACTCCCTTTCCCTTTCTTTTTAAGCTTGGAGAGGAAGTGAACTTTCTCGACTGGAGTCCCCTCTACAGCTGATGCAAATTTAGCCCCGCAATTCGACAGAATCCAACTCTTTCCTCGAATCTCATCATCGTCCAACGGTTCCCATGCTGCTTTTGAAAAACTATACTTGTAAAAACCCCATGCTGCTTTTGTAAAACCATTCATGCAAAAACGGCCGTACGGAATCAACCCAGTTGAAGAAACCTTTATGATCTCCTTGTTGCACTGTAGGAAGTACTTGCCCTTTTCTTCAGTTCCAAACTTATTAACTTTCTCTCCCTTGAAACCGTTAGTCATGGTGAAATCAATCGTGTTGAACCGAAGTGCCCGTGCATAGTTGTCAATAAGATACAAATAATGGTCTACAAAAAACATGTGCACGATATATTGATGAGTGTCGAAGGGAATGGTGGAAATTTTCCAAGCATCGTCACTCGGGTGGGCAATTGCGATATGTCCCGGACAGTAACTACCAGCAAGGGCTACACAATTGGGAGTACCCTCAAGCATGGAAATTGCTGACAAGTTTACTCTCAAATGTGGAGGCCTTCTTGGCAGCTCGAGTTTCACTTGAGTAAAGGGGTTTAGCAAGAACAACCGTTGGACTTGCTCACAGCAGTCACATGTCAGTAAGAGCAACAATCCATTTTTCGAATCTATGACAAAGGTCTGAGCAAATTCTGGAAGATCAACAGTGAATTTGGTTTTAGTCCATGGACTGAAAAACTCCCTCTCGCTTCCACGATGATCCTTAGTGACCATCAGCCATGGAAAATTACAAGAAGACATTGGTGGTATTTGTTCTTCTTTTGGGAAATCATGGAAGGCGTTCAGCCAGTGCTTACAAACAGCAGATAAGTGCAGATTATCTATACATTGCAGACGTTTCATAATCATCCATATAAGAAGATTGGGAATACATGACCAAGTTTCTTCCATTGTGTCAACTCCCAAGATTTTCTCTGTGTCTACAACTGCGGCCATTTGGATCATAGACGCGGCGAAAAGTTAGTAATTGAAACAGCATAGAATTTGATATGAAGCTAATAAGAGAATTAGATGCTCATAGAGGATTGAATTTCTTTAACCGGCCGAATCATGTATATCTATCTATTCTTTGTAAGTGTTCTCTGTATATTGATTTCGTGATCAGGCCCGGCCTCGAGATTTTCGAGACCCTAGGCGAGGTTCAAAAATGGGACCTCTCATTTTTGTCTATACAAATTAGTTATTTGATATAACATTCAATATTACCTTGTGGTTTAGTGGCACTCCACTTGTACCAACTCCTCGGCACTGTTTGGTCGTGAGTTCGAGTCTGGGATAAGTTTTTGAGCACAAATTCAAAAATTATTCGCATTAAAACTAAGATGCAAAGATCGAACATGTGACCTTGCAATTACAAGACCCGGTTCTTACCACCATACCACATTATAGCCCATTTGAAGAATAATTGACCTAAATAATATTTAACAAATTTATAATTTGGGGCCCTATTATTGGACCAAAACTTGGAGGCGCGGGTCGCTTGGTGAGCCTATGCCCAGGGCCGGCTTTGTGAATCGTGATGTATCATGGTAATACACCATACAGATGGAGTAAAAAAAAAGTCTAGAAACATAACTATGTCCGGAGTTGTGTCCGTGATTCCGTATCATTGCTCGACAAATAATGAAACATTCCCAAAACTGTTAAACAAAGGGAGAGAAACAAACAGTGAAATAAAAATCAGATTCTTATGTAATTGAAGACTAACCTGTATTGGATGTGGCTGCACCTAATAGTGACTCCCTATTTGCAATAGGAGAGTTGAGGACGTTAAGTTAAATCACTCAGAGAGAGAGAGAGAGAGAGAGAGAGAGAGAGAGAGAGACGTTAACCCTAAAAACGCAGCAGTCCTCCGTTTTTATGCGCTGAAATACCTCTACTAGGATTTTGGTGCCAATTCGGGGACAGACTCAAAAGTGTTTTGAACAGCGCGAATTAAAAAAAATTTCCACGGAAAAAAATAACTCTTAATTTGGGAATTTTTTTTTTAAAATTTTGGACCGTTGATTGTTGAGATACACGACTGAGATACTCCGTGTAGTCTTGTAGTGACTTCACTATGTGGTCCCCGGATCTAGGCCACGACACAATACACTGTCACAAGATTGTGTACGACCCAACTCAAGTGAATAAAACCCAAACACTTTTTTTATCGTGTTGGGTCATGCCCTAGGTGGTACACTTAAAACTATTACTCCCTCCGTCCCATAATGGTTGTCCGGTCCGTGAAATAAGGACTACAAAATAATGCACTTCTTTCAAGAAAAAATTTAAATTTGTTTCATAAGTTAAAAGAACTCGTCGAGATTTAGCAAATTGTTGAATTTTTTTCCAACTTTTCGTACAAATATAGTATTATTTTTACGTCTCCGTTTTGCGGACCGGACAAACATTATGGGACGGAGGGAGTATATATTTTTGGGTAGGATAAGCTAATACTGGTCTAAATTTTGGCTTTTCATTTTTATTTCTAGACATAGTTTTTACATTTTTTTAGTAAAGTTTGGAATGCTTTTGGAAATAATTTTTCAATATTTGTTAACGCATGACAATATTAAATTTTCTATTTTGTTATGCTTTTTTCCCCAACTAATTAGTGGATGATTTGCCATTTTTTTTATAAAAAAAAATAGTGGTCAACAAAAACAAATAGCTAACCTTTTAGAGCATTCACAGTGGAATAATCAAAAGTGAATAATCAAAAGTTGTCATATCATCTTTTGATTATTCATTTAAGGGGTTGCTAAGGTTAGCAATGTAGAGATCCACAACGGTACAATTAAAATTAAATAATCAAAATTTGCCACATCACCTTTTTAACTTATAAAAATCTAAAAATTGTGACATAGAAAACAATTTTTTTAAAATAGTTTTCAAACTAATAAAAACAAGTTATTAGAAAAAGAGAAAATAGTTTTTTAAAAACTTTGATTAAAAAAAACAGTTTTCTGTAAAAAGTTTAAAAAAAAAACAGTTTTTGAATAGAAAAAGTTTTTTTTTTGTTTTTTTTTTCAAAAGAACAGTTTTTGAAAAAATTTGTTTAATAAAAAAACTGTTTTGAAATAAAATTGTTTAAAAAAAATTGGGGAAAATAGTTTTAATAAAAAAAAGTGTAAAAAAACTGTTTTTGCAAAAAAATAAAAACTGTTTTTAAAAGTATTTTTGTTATAAACATGTTGAAAATGGAAGAAAGAAGGTTTTGTGTAATGATGGTGTACTTGATTGAGGAAATATGAAGACAATTAAATTTGATTATTGACAAAAGGTTGATAGTTTTGATTATCCAATGGCCAAAATTTGATGAGTTGCTAATATGTTTCTAAGTTTGGTTATTCCAATGTAACCTCTTTTTGAGTAAACGTTGCTAACTTTATAAACCTTTTTATTTTGATTATACCACTGCTCTTAGTCTTGAGGTCGGGAAGCATCCCAGTACAGCCAGGGATTCGGTGTGGAGAACAAAAAAAATCCTCCCGCTCGAAGGAGGAGCACTAACTCGTAAGATCAAAATCACGTGGATCAATACCTTCATAGGAGGAATAGAACGTCCCGGATTGTTTTCCATGATCCAGCTGACGATAGATGGATTCGGGCCACTAGAATTGTCGCTCCAAGCAAAGTCGAAACAGGGTTGTTGAATGACGAAATCGACCTCGCATGGAGGTAAAGTCGAAACAGGGTTGTTGAATGACGAAATCGACCTCGCATGGAGGTATTGGGGTGAAACGGTAGTCTCGGTGGCTTTTCCAATCGGAATCATTGATATCTTTAACTAGGAGGAATAGGAGAAGCCTGAAAGATTAATGGTGACATGAGAAGAATCATCGTGTATTTCCTATTTTGTCAAGACAAAAATCAAGTTTTTCACGCACAAAGCTTTCCATTGTTGAATGAACGGACAATGATCTACTCGCTCGAATTCTCAAAATAGGCAGATCACGGCCTAGACTCGTTTCAGTTAAATATGATTTGGACGAGGACCATGCTACTACATGTGGGGTGTGGCCTTAGGTCATGGATCTGTTTGCAGAAGGATATCAGTTGAAGGAAGGAAAAGGTGTTCAGAGCACAAAGGGATGAAAGTCAACGCTTAGACCTCAAAGTTGATTATAGATGGGAAATCACCTATTGATGATGAATCAACTGTAGATTCTGGTGTTGATGCTACAAGTTTCTGCTATGACAAAGTGAAGCCTCAACCGGTTAACGATAGTTTTCCCGTTGGCAACAATTCCTTTCTTATCTGTGGAATCACCTCAGACTACGGCACTCTGTGTAGAAAACAACCGGTCCAAGGGAGAAGAAGATGTGAAGAGCACAAAGGAAGAGAGATTATAAGGTCACCCCAAACAACCTACTCTCCAGTTTTCTCAGAATGTAGTTACGAACGAAACGGGCATGAACCATTTGTGGGGTTGATTGAAAAATTGAACCGTGTGCAGAAGGCAACCTGTTGTAGGAAGAGCGAGGTGCGAAGAACACAGAGGCAAGAGGGTCACTGGATCCAAGTGCGTGTTACCAGCAGCAGGCCGGTTGGCTTTTGACAGGCCAGCTATACTTTGTAGTATTGTCCAGAATATCAACTTATTTAATCGAGTTTTTTCCCTCCTGATAATCGTATTTTTGTGTATTGAGTTTTCTTTTTGACATGGTATACTTATTAAGAAATGCTTCCAATGGATGAGAATAAGGTAGCGTACTCGAGTTACCCGCCCCGCCCTTTATGCCTACTTGCAGAGCCAACATACTATACTGTCATCATTTCACAACCTTCGTTGTTGAAAACCACATACCCCAGGCATTCAATATCTAGTCTCTAAGCTCTCTGTAACATCAAAAAACACACAACACAATATAAAACAGGATATGGATACCTAAAAGCAGTAACGAAGACGGTAGTACGGTTTATAAAATTTTATATAGCATCTAAATGAACTGATATTCACTTCTTAAGAAATCTCATCACAACCTTGTCAAATGAATAGCTATGAACGCAAATAAGCATGGGTGAAGAGATTAATCATCCCATATTGATCCAAACTGTGTTTTTCCTACTAAGATTGCCGAAATAACTGAGGGCATCCTTACCAGGCGAATTAAGATCGCAACTAAACAAACAGTGACTCCCTTTCTTTTTAAACTTGGAGAGGAAGTGAACTTTCTCTACTACAGTCCCCTCTGCAGCTGATGAAAATTTTGCCCCGCAATTCGACAGAAACCAACTCTTTCCTCGAATCTCATCTTCGTCCAACGCTTCCCATGCTGCTTTCGTAAAACTATACTTGTAAAAACCCCATGCTGCTTTTGTAAAACCATTCATGCAAAAACGGCCGTACGGAATCAACCCAGTTGAAGTAACCCTTATGATCTCCTTGTTGCACTGTAGGAAGTACGTATCCCCGTCTTCAGCTTCCGCCCCCATGAAACCGTTAGTCATGGTGAAATCAATCGTGTTGAAACGAAGTGCCCGTCCATAGCTGTCAATAAGATACAAATAATGGTCTACAAAAAACATGTGCACGATACGTTTGCGTACTGCCAGGGGAATGGTGGAAATTTTCCAACCATCGACACCCGGGTGGGCAATTGCGATTTGACTGTAATTAATAGTATTAACAAGAGCTACACAATTGGGAGTACCCTCAAGCATGGAAATTGCTGACAAGTGTACTCTGAAAGGTGGAGGCTCTCTTGGCATCTCGAGTTTCACTCGAGTAAAGGGGTTTAGCAAGAACACCCGAGGTACTTGCTTGCAACAGTGACATGTCAATAAGAGCACCCATCCATTTTTTGAATTCAGGAAAAAGGTCTTAGCAAATTCTGGAAGATCAACAGTGAAATTGGTTTTCGTCCATGGACTGAAAAACTCTCTCTCGCTTCCACAATGATCCTTAGTGATCATCAGCCATGGAAAATTACAATAAGACGTCGTTGCTTCTTTTGGGAAATTATGGAAGGCGTTCAGCCAGTGCTTACAAACAGCAGATAAGCGCAGACTATTGATAAATTGCAGACGCTCCATAATCATCCATATAAGAAGATTGGGAATGCATGACCAAGTTTCTTCCATGGTGTCAACTCCAAGATTTTCTGTGTCTACAACTGCAGCCATTAAGATCATAAACGCGGTGAAAAGTTAGTCATTGAAACAGCAAGAATTCGATATGAAGCTAATAAGAGAATAAGATGCTCAAATCGAGTTATAAACATATAGGATTGAATTTCTTTAACCAGCCGAATCATGTATATATTTCTATTTTTCGTAAGTGTTCTGTTTTTTTTCTGCATATTGATTTCGATCATGATACATCATAACACACCATACAAACAACAAAAAAAGTCTGGAAACGCAACTTTAAAACATCTATCCAATATCCATATTAATTTCGATCGTGATGTATCATAATACACCATACAAAGAACAACAAAAGTCTAGAAACGCAAAACACAGCGGTGTCCATGGCCGTTGTGTCCAGAGTTGTGTTTTAGAGTTGTGTCCGTGATTCTGTATCATTGCTCTACAAATAGGGACACATTCCAAAACTGATAAACAAACGGAGAGAAACAAATAGTGAAATAAAAATCATGGTCTTGTGTAATTGAAGACTAACCCGTATTGGAATAGGAGAGTTGAGGACGTCAAGTTAAATCACTGACAGAGAGAGGAGAGAGAGACGGTAACCCTAAAACGCAGCATTCTTTTATGTGCTGATTCTGCTGAACTACCTCTCCTTGGATATTTTTTGGTGTCCCCAAAGCCAACGACACAACATAGCGTCACAAGATTGTGTACGACCCACCCTCAAGTGAATGAAACCCTATTTATGCTTTATGAGCGTGTTGGGTCATGCCTAAGGTTAATTATAATACTATACTAGCGGATATCGGTGTCTAAAGATAGTCATGATATATCATAGTTTTAATAAATAAAGTTCTCATACTACCCTGCTCTATGGGGTAGTTATAATATTTACAAAACGTCAATTACCATTTTGATAAATTTTTCTATTTGATCATATAAGGTAACATTATTTTACATAGGGATACATTACCTAAAAAGTGAGGGTAGAGAGAGAGATTTATTAGGAGAATATTTTCTGTATTAACATGAAGTGATTTAACGGTTGTAGAGTCTTATTTATATATGTAGACGTACATTTTCTATAGAAATCGCTCTGTTTTATAATATAGATTTTTTTTGGTATGATAAGCTGATACCGGTTTAAATTTTGGCTTTACGTTCTTACATCTAGACACCGTTATTACAATTTTCATAGTTTGGAATATTTTCGAAATAATTTTTCACGCTTGCACTCCTATTTTTGTTCACGTTCATGCACGCCGATCACATGACTTAATCCATGGCAGTTGGCAGAGACCCGAAACGCCCGTGATTGAATTTTCTATCTTGCTATACTCTTTTGTGCATTTGTTTTCAAGTGTCATATTAATCAGAGTGCAAATGTGAAACCCTCAACTTTAGCAAAAAATAACACAACAGAAACGGGATTCAAGCAAAAACATTTTCCCCAACTAATAAATTAGGGGATGATTTGCCCTTTCTAAAATAAAAAAATGATATTGTCTTATTCACGGAGTAGCCGTGAATAAGACATTCACGGAGGTGCGTGATTTGGGCTGTCTGTTCCGGCTTTGGACGGATCGGATTTAAATGAAACTTTCATTCAAATCCGGTCCGTCCAAAGCCGGAACGGACGCACGCGATTCACCTCCGTAAACCCCTGTTCACGGAAGCCCCATTAAAAGGATTTTCTGTTAAAAAAAACAAAAAAAAAAACCGTTGGTTAACAAAAACAAATAGCTAACCTAAGCTTGAGGTCTGGATTGGAAAGCATCCCAGTACAGCCAGGGATTCGTTGTGGAGAGCAAAAAATCCTCCAGCTCAAAGGAGGAGCACAAACTCGTAAGATCGAAATCACATGAATCAATACCTTGGTAGGAGGAATAGAATGTCGCGATTTGTTTTCCATGATACGGCTGACGATGGATGAAATCGGGCCGCTAGAATTGGCGCTCCAGGTGAAGTCGAAACAGGATTGTTGAATGACGAAATTGACCTAGCATGGTTGTATTGGGGTGAAACGGGAGCCTCGGCAACTTTTTTCTACCGGAATCATTGATATCTTTAACTATGAGGAATGGGAGAAGCATGAAGGATTAACGGTGACAGGTCAAGACAAAATCAAGTTTTTTCGCACAGAGCTTTCCATTGTTGAATCAACGGGGTCAATTTGCTCTGCAACTCCTTTCACCGTCAACCATAGTAGATGGAATCGGTTCATTGAACAATGGAAAGCTTTGTATGCGAAAAACATGATTCTGAATTGAAAATCCATGATGATTCAACTCTTCTCGTCATTAATCTTCACGCTTCTCCTATTCCTCACCTGGCAGAAAAGCCGCTGAGGCCCTCATTTCCCCCCAATACTTCCACATGAGGACAATTTCTTCACTAAACAACCCTGTTTCGATTTCATATGGAGCGGCAATTCTCGCGGCGCAATTGTGTATTCATCGCCGCCGGATCATGCAGAACAACTGAAACGTTCTATTCCTCTTAGGCCTTAGCAAGGTATTGATTCAAATCTAAGATGGCTGGGGGTTGGCCATTGCAGTGAAAACTCGATCTATCAGTACCAAAGGATCTTACAAACCACCTTTTAATACTCCTTTGTAAATGTCAAAATTCACCAAGTCAGAAAGTTTTGCCCTCATCTTCCGGATCCCTTAAAAACTCCCCAAACGTTGCCGATGAATTCCAACAAACCTTTCTCTGTGTGGTGTTAGACCTTTTCTTTTTCTTTTCCCTTTTTTTTCCCCTTTGAATTGGGAAACACATTAGGTGGATCAGAAATTTTGCACTCATTTTCCGAATGTTCGAGACCGCATTCCCTCTCTGGTGCATCACTTTCACTTGGGAGACTCACTTGTGTACGTTTGACCCTAAATAAATCCAAGACTTTCCGAAATAGAACAGAGCGGTTTCTGTTAAAAACGTGAAGGCATATAAACGATAGCAACTTCTATTACCGTTAGATCACTTTCTGTTAACTTTGTAGCCATCTGATCATTTCTTCTTTTAAAGATACCTTCCGATGAATCTAAACCTCTCTACCCTCGCTTTTTAGGCAAAACATATAAATGAGAGCAATCTCTATAACCATTAGATTACTTCGTGCTAACTTTGTAGCTATCAGATCATTTCTTTTTTTAGTAAAATATACTGAGAATGTCCCTGTGTAAATATTTCATTTTATGATCAAATAGAGAAATACATATCGAAATGGTAACTGACGCTTTATGGTGATTACAACTACAGTCGGGTAGAACGGATAATTTATTTAAGTTGAGACTATCACATTCCAACGTACCTTTAGGCATAGGCAACCGCTATTAATAAACTAAAAAGATGACAGAAGCAAGGTTAATAGTGTTCAAAGAAATCTCTTCACAACCTTGTCAAATGAATAGCAATGAACGAAAATGAATGTGGGTGATAGAGATTTATCACCCCATATTGATCCAACTTGTGCTTTTCTTACTAAGATTGTAAAAAAATAACTGTGGGCATCCTTCCAAGGCGAATTAAGATCGCAACTAAACAAACAGTAACTCGCTCTCCTCGAGAACCTGGAGAGGAAGTGAATTTTCTCGACTGCAATCCCCTCTGCAGCTGATGAGAATTTATGCAAAAACGGGTGCTAATAGGAAGTGAATTTTCTCAACTTTTTCCTCAAATCTCATCATTGTCCAACGCTTCCCATTCTGCTTTCGAAAAGCTGTACTTATAAAAAGCCCATGCTGCATCCGCAAATCCATTCATGCAAAAACGGGTGCTAATAGGAAGTGTATTGTTGTGGATTGGGACTCTCAAATAGGATTTTTGCTCCTCCTGTTTTGTATAGGCACAATCTGTAAAGATTAGGAAGTTCTTTCGCTGTTTTTTATGGTCTTATTTCCTTTATTCTCTCTAGTGGTTCTCTGAGGCTTTGTCTCAGGTGCCTTAGGAGTTGTGTTCTTTCGGGGGTATGCCCTCAGAGTTGTACATGAGTTTGCGCTTTATAAAGGAATGTGCTTATCCAAAAAAAAAAAAAACGGGTGTACGGCATCAAGCGGCCAGTTGAAGTTGTTGAACAGACCCTTATGATCTCCTTGTTGCATTGTAGGAAGTACGTACCCTTTTCTTCAATTCCAAACTGATAAACTCTCTCTCCCAAGAAACCGTTCGTCATGGTGAAATCAATCGTGTTGAAATGAAGTACCCGTCCATACTTGTCAATAAGATACAAAAAACGGTCTACAAAAAAACATACGTTGACAAATTCCTAAGGGAATTGAATGGTTAAAATTTTCCAAGCATTGTCACCCGGGTGGGCAATTGCGAGATGATGATCAACAAGGGCTACACAATTGGGTGTACCCTCAAGCATGGAAATTCCTGATGAGTATGCTGTAGAAACTTTATATCCATCTCAAAACCAATTGGCAATGAGTGGAGAGGTCCCCAATGTTATTAAGTGATCACCCATTCTACTCCCAAGCAATGTGGGACTCTATTTCCTTAACATCCCCCCTCGCGTGCAGCCGCGTTTGAGGTCTGTCACGTGTGGCCACTTTTGGGTCCTATCATCGTGCAGTCTTTTTGCTGGTCTCTCATCGTGGGGTGTGGATTGTAAATTTTTTAAAATGTGGGGTGGAACGGGCCCCGCTCTGATACCATGTAGAAACTTTATATCCATCTGAAAACCAATTGACAAATAGTGGAGAGGTCCCCAATGTTATTAAATGTAGAAACTTTATATCCATCTGAATAATCGAGGCAATCTTGGCATCTCGAGTTTCACTCTAGTAAAGGGGTTTAGCAAGAACACCCGAGGGACTTGCTCACAACAGTGACATGTCAATAGGAGCACCCAACAGTGACATGTCAACAGTGATTTTGGTCTTAGTCCATGGACTGAAAACCCCCCTCTCGCTTCCACAATGATCCTTAGTGATCACCAGCCATGGGAAATTACAAGAAGACATTGGTGGGATTTGTTCTTCTTTTGGGAAATTATGGAAGGCGTTCAGCCAGTGCTTACAAACGGCAGATAAGTGCAGATTGTCAATAAATCGCAAATGTTTCATAATCATCCATATAAGAAGATTGGGAATACATGACCAAGTTTCTGCCATTGTGTCAACTCCAAGATTTTCTCTGTGTCTACAACTGCAGCCATTTGGATCATAACCGCGGCGAAAAGTTAGTAATTGAAACAACATAGAATTCGATATGAAACTAATAAGAGAATAAGATAAATAAAATTCTTTTTGCTGTTGCAATAAGATGCTCAAATCGTGTTATACTCATACGATTGAATTTATTTAAGAGGCTGAATCATGTATATCTTTCTATTCTTCATAAGTCATAAGTGTTCTGTTTCCTCTGTATATTTATTTCGTGATGTATCATAATACACATATGTATGCTCCATAGGCCAAGCTCCTTTTTTGTTGACACATTTATGGCCAAAACTCACATTGACATGTTTTATTTTTTTATCGAGTTGTTCGTTTATTTTATACATTTCTAGAGCGTCTGTACTAGGTTGTGGAATGGAATCTCACATGGGTGTGTATAGTTTTTACAGCGGTATTTGATAGAGGATTTTGCTCAAAGCAAAACTATTTTGCTCAAGCAACTCGGGATGTTTTGTCTGCATGAAAATTTTCTCTATAAATACTAACCCATTAGGTCATAAATTGGTACCAACACCAAAAAAAGAAAGTTCAGAAGTTAAATCTCTTATCTCCTTACACATTTGGCAGCTAGGGTTTGCGCTCCTCGAAAATTAGTGATGGTGTATCACTACCTATGCTCTGAAGGGGTTTTCTATTACAACACATTCAATCTCTACGCAAAATCCTTTCGTGGAGTTCGAAAGGCAATTCGTTTGAAAGATTTGAGGATTCAAGATTTGACAATCATGCAGAGATATGTTGAATTTGGATTCGGAAAGTAGGTATTAGGATTCGTGGTGAGTATACACGAACACTGAGTAAGAACCACTTGTAATCGTACAATGGTTTTAGTACATGATTCATTCCCCTAGTTTTTCCCATTTAGGATTTTTCATGCATATCTGGTTATCTTCTGTTTATTTTATTCGGTGTTTGATTGAGTTGATATATCGATTGTGGGTTGATGATTGAAAAAGTTTGAAACATATCAAATTTATAAAGCTAGGCAAGCTAGGGTTTTTCAATACAAACAATAAAAAAGTCTAGAAACAGAATTTTAAAACCTCGATTCCGGACACAATTGTGTGTATGATTACGTATCATTGCTCTACAAATAATGACACATACCAAAACTGTTAAACAAACGGAGAGAAACAATCAGTGAAATTAAAATCAGTTTCTTGTGTAATTGAAGACTAACCTGTATTGGATCTGGTTGCACCTAATAGTGACTCCCTATTACTCCATATTTGCAATAGGAGAGTTGAGGACGTTAAGTTAAATCACTCAGAGAGAGAGAGAGAGAGAGAGAGAGAGAGAGAGAGAGAGACGTTAACCCTAAAACGCAGCAGTCTTCCATTGTTATAAGTTTACGGAGGCCAATCGCACATGTCCAAAGTGTTTCTGGACGGTCCGGATTGAAAGTCAATTATGAGGTCAAACTTGAAAACGATTCTCAGCTATTGATTGGGCGAATGGATGGTTGAGATAGCGTCACTCTGCCTCCGTGACAAAGTTTATCTCCTACCTCTACTATAGGATATTTTTTGGGAACCTAGGACCCTGTTGTCCTGTAGACAAACACCCTATCCGGACCGTCTATGTTCGGTAATAGACGGCTTAGATTTCATCTTGGCCACAAGAATGGAACATGAGCCGTCCATTACTGAACATGGACGGCTTGCAGTGGCAGATCGAGGGAGCATGGGACGTACGAGTGGGGGCATGTGCTCAATTTTTTTTTAAAATTTAAGATTTTAAAAATATATTTTGTTTTTTTAAATTGTATTTCATAAATTTACTTTTAATTTTTCTAAAGCATGTCGAATATCATTTCATTCTCAATTTTTTGTTTCACATATTTGAACATTGTCATTACATTGGCGGAATAAGATATCTAATGTGAAAAATAGCCACCACTTACTACTCCGTATTTGGAACTCTCTAATGCATAATATTTAAAATTCAAAAATGCCTAACCCATGAGCTATACATTTTATACATTAGCAATTATTAACAATGGGGGTAATATTACTAAATAGTTTGTTGTGAATTGCTTTTAGGCTTGATCCGCTGAGACAATTGAAGCAATTCAATTGTTTTTATATTCTATGTAATTTATATATTAAAAAATATGTTAGGTTTTTTCATTCTCTTAGCACAAACGTTTTCACGTTACTTAGTACAAATGTTTTTGGTTGAAATGTGTTTAAAAGGTGCCTCCACTTATAGAAATTTTTGGCTACGCGACTGATGGCTCGTATGGGTACAACAACCATGTAAGCCACGACACAATATACCGTCACAAGATTGTGTACGACCCACCCTCAAGTGCATGAAACCCAAACACTTTTGTCAGCATGTCCGGTCATGCCTGAGGTTATACTAGATTTTCTTCTGGTAGGATAAGCTGGTACCGGTCTAAATTTTGGCTTAAGACTCTTACTTCTAGACACTGTTCTTACAATTTTAGCAGTTTAGAATGTTTTTGTAGCAATTTTTCACGACCTCGCTCCTGTTTTTGTTCACGCGCATGCACACCATCATGTGACTCAATCCATTCCAGAGACCCGAAACGTCCGTAATTAAACTCGTAATAAAACGTCCGTGGTCCGTTTTATTTGGGGACCCGTGGTTGCATGCCCTCGCCACTGATTACTTTACTTTCTTGAAATTGCACTTTGACGTAGAAATCTTCAACATTTTCTTTCCCAAAAGTGCTACATGCACAATGGTTGTGTAAAACACAACATACAATCGATCTCTAGCCGTCCATTACTATAATAAATGGTCAGAATTCGCTCAAACTCTTTCCCATAAAAGTTAAACTTTTTCTTGGAAGAGTTTTTTTAAAATCTAGACCGTCCAAATACATCTGGATGGTCAGAATTACGCACACAACCAACACAACGGTTGTGCAAGTAGCATTTTTGTTTCCCTTCCTTTCTTATTCCCAAATTCCGAGGTACAATTATATAATAGTCCGGGAGTACCGCTATATGATACTTCAGACCACACACTCCTGTGGGGTCTATACACGTAGTGGTAGATCCCACAAGAATGTGTTGTCGTATAAAATCGTCTCCGTATAAAATCAAAAGGCACCACAGAAAAAGGAGAATAAAATCAAAAGAGAATGATTTTCACATGGGAGCATGATTTTGTCACTCTCATTTTCTCTAACGACACTTCTCACAATCTCCATCACCTAATAGAGACACAAAGGGGAGTGCCGTTAAAGAAAAGATGAGTGACAAAATCACTCTTCTTTTCACATCCCCTTTCTTCATTGGCACTCACCTTTCGGTGCCGAGTTGGTACCACGTGGCCGTGCCCACGTGATACCCGAGCAGCCCATTTGAGCTGTCTAAAAGTGTGTTGGACGGCCCAGATTACAATCCTCTTTTCTCTCATCCCACCACTCTCTCTCATTTTTCTCTGTCCAAATCCGAAGCATCCAAAATCAAAATGAATGGCTGGGATGCGCTGAACGGTAGTAGTAGTAGTACTGATAGAACCATCGCTGCTATGGCTAACTATCTTAAATTTGATATCTTTCATTTGGATCTTGCGAGTTTATCCTCCATCTCCGACCTCGCCAACGCGCTGGCCTCCACCAGGAACCGCTTCTTGATTGCGATTAAGGATTTTCATCGCTGGGCTGCTCCCAATGTCAAGAATAATGAGGTGTTTTTTCCCCTCTTTTTATGTGCACATCGTGTTTCCCCTGGTTGGTTGGTTGGTTGGTTAGTAGAAGCATGTTTTTTCAGCAGGGGTGGGCATCGTGTTGGTGCCATGTTGGAATTTTCTCGATCCTAACAGAACCTGTTTTGCTTTTTTGTTATCGTGTCGTGTCATAATTATTCGTATTTCGTGTCCCACATAGCCGACACTAACCCTCTAACTTCGTGTCGGGTTCCTGTTGGGTTATCATGTCCTTTCATAAATTCTCGTGTCATCTCGTACTCGTGTCAGAATTTTCTCAATCCCAACCTGACATGTTCTGTTTTTTTGTGTTATCTTGTTGACCTTTTTGGTGGGAAATGGAGATTAAAGAATAAAAAAAATGAAGTCTTCCACTCTCACCCAATCTCATTTAAAAAAAAATAAAAATGGTGTGATTTGGTAAAAAAAAAGGCTCCATTTTGTTATCATCCTTTCTCCTTTGGATGGAGGGGTTTTGGGAGAAAAGAAAAGAAATGAAGGAGAAGAGCTTTCTCTTCCTTGTTTGGATGGTTAAGGATGTGAGAGCGCGTGAGAATCAATAACCCCCTACAAAGCCATTTTTGTTTGTCACTAAAAGTGGTGAGATTGTGTGATAACAAAAAGGGGAAGGTCTATCCAAATGAGATAGTAAGAACCACACCCATTTCTTTTCATTTCTGACCCAAGTAGCCAAAGGAGCTGTAAGTGGCACTTTGGACTTTGTTTTCCCTTTGTTTTTGCAGCTCAAGTAGTTGAAATCAGTCTTTGAATTTGGCTACTGTCATATTTACACCTCCTTTGGCTACCAAGGTGAGAAAAGAAAAGAAAATGTGTGGTTTCCCTTGTTAGTGAGAAAAGAACCGCAGCTCTTGTTGATTTTTCCATACCAAAATGAAGAAAGGAGTGTGGTTTCTCTACCACAATGCCGAGATTGTGGGGTATTCCTATTTCTTATTGTCGGTGCTAACTATAGCCAAAACTTGTAAACGTGGGCAAGACTCTAGAGAGTTTGGTTTTAGACATAAATAAAAAAAGATTTACAAGAGGTCGAGCATTATGATGATGAATTGATGATGTTTGTGTGTTAGTCTAATCCCAGTGCTGTTGCATTATTTTTCCTGCAGTTGATGCTCCCAGGCTTGTTGGGAATCATTGATGAACTGTTGTTGAGCTGTAGGGATGAGCGGATCATTGTACTCACCACGGACCCCAACCGTGGAGACCGAGTTGATGCTGCTCTGATGGGCCATTTCCGGAAGTATATATACATTCACACGTCTTCACCTCAGCCTATTGACTTACCAGATGGAGGAGAGATTTTACAGCTTGATTCATCAGAACAAAAAACATTGGTGGATTTTGATGCTACAAATAATGGGGAATATCAAAGCGGCATTCTTGTGTCTACTCTAGAAAAGGAAAATACTAGAGAGGCATCAAAGAGACGGTGTATGACGAAGAGTGCCCTTAGTTTAGTTGATGCAATGACAAGAATATCATCGACGGATTTTGATGCTCTAGACAACAAAGCGTATCTTGTGAGGGCATTTCAGAGTGGCCCTATTAGTTTAAGTCAGAGAAGAAAGATACAAGTGGGGGATCAAAAGTAGAATGCTTGAGTATGAGTTTACTTAGTTTAGATGATTCAACAAAACGAATATCGTTGCCTGATTTTGATGCTACAAGAAGCAAAGCACATCTTGTCGGAGCATATCAGAGTGGCCCTATTTTGTCTCTTTCAGGGAATAAAAATATGGGAGAGGCATTAAAGATAGAATGCTCGACTAAGAGTATACTTGGTTTAGAGGATCTTCAACAACCTTGTGGTGTTAGACATGACGATGCTGCAATCAGCTTTGGCGGTAACCTTCAACTGTTAAGCAGAATATAAATGATTGCTTGCAAGCTTTATCGTCTATCCAATTTTCAACAATGCTACTTCTTCTGCGAAAGAGAAGCTTATTCGTTTATGTATTTAGTTTTAAAGATTCAAAAGGGAAATATGAATTGAAATTGTTTATTGTCTTTAATATTATCTGGTTATGTCGAGTTGGAAAGCAGGTTTATGTTCTCTCTTGAACAAAAGATTTTGTGCTAAGTAGTAGTAGTCCATCCTGATTTAGAGATGTGGAACTTATGGTTCTTCTGTGAAATTAGGCTTGTATTAGTTACATACCTGATGGTTTATTTAGTTCCTAATGCCTCAAAGTTTAGTCCATTGCAGCTTTTAGTGATCCGGGATTTCACATGGTAGATTCCCTTGCACGGAAATCATTTGAAGCACTAGAAACTCTTCCGCTCCAGGAATGGCCTAATGACTGTGTACCCTTATTGTCACTGGGAAGTTCAACACGTGAGGGTTATGTACAACAAGAGAAATCACCAGATCTGCCAAGAGTGATACTAATTAATGCAGATGAACAAAGAGTGACAAAATCGCCTACATACTTCGGAGGATTGACTGCTCAGGTTGGTCCTCTCCCTGGTTCGCGTGCGCGCGCACACACACACAAAGACACATGGCATCTTTTGTTTATATTTTGCCTATGAGGGTTGGTCCATAACTCAGAATTATTTCGTAATTATGTTGGTCTCATTTTTTTTTTTCAAATATAAAATCATATGAAATAGTTTGGTTTGTAGATTTATAGTCACGGTTCTAGTCCCAAACAGCTCCGACCTGCAATTTTATATTTTATTTTGGAAACACTAGATAATAAGAGACTCAACCATGATTTACTTTCATCCTATATATTACACATCTTTTGTTAGTGACTTTTGGTAATTTTAATGAAAGTAGTTCAAAACCAAGTTTTATGTTAAATTTTCTATGCAAATCTTTGTTGGTTCGACAAATAATCTCAACTCGAAGTAAGCCGTTGGATTGGTTTGGTTATATACATTCCGAGGAGTAGTTTGGTTCTCATAATTTTCAATCAGTAAGAGTTGGATTGGTTCCTAGTTTTCCACAAAACTGAATGAATCAGGTTCTAGCTATGAGGGTTGGTGACTGATATTTGGTTGTTCTTTCATTGATTCTGAATTCTGTATTTCGAAGCTATATGTTTCAGATTTCTTCCAAGATCTTGGGAAACTGTATTGTCCATTGAGTTACAATACCATAAAGTTTGTTCGCCGCGAGAGCCGAGAGATCAAGAGGCCCTATTTTTCACCCGTCGATGCACTTGTGATGTGTTCTTGAGTTTCAGAGGTGAAAACAATGTATGCCGTATGGCAGCACCTTCGCCAACAACCTCTATACAGCTGACTCTGGTAATTTTTTTTTATTATCAAAGATTGCTTTTTCACGGCACAACGTCCCTTGATTTGGAAGTACAGGGGATCACTATTTTTTTACAAGAGCAAACACTTTGTGCATATATATTCAAACATTAGGTCCGTCTCAAATCCCCCACCCATATCCCCATCGATTGGGAATTACATGGTATATTTAATTGTTGTTTCACTGCTTCTTCAAGATGGTGCCTTGATGAACTTGTGAAGTATCAAAGCCATCTTCACCCTCTCTTCCCTTCACTTGAAATATTTATTGAAAGTGGGTTATATTTTATGCACCAAAAGAAGAAGAAAAAAGAAAGTGAGTTTGATTGTTAGGATGTATCTCTCTCAATATATTTACCTGAATGACTGAATGGTGTTCATCCTGTTATTCGATCCCCACAGTATACAACACCACCACATTGAACACAACATATGAAAGAAAAAACTCCAGGGGCGAAAATAAATCTTCATTTTCCAAAATATAGAAGAATCACAAGAAGCCCTGATCTCCATAGTACACTTTCAAGATGGAATCAAAACAAAGCCCTAAAATTTCAGGAACTCAAATGAAAAATCAAAACTAAGAGTTGAAAAAGTGCCAGATTTCCAAGAGGAAGATCCGCAAGGAAACCATTATAGTCGTGCGAATCATCATCTCTGCCATATCCCGGTCATCGGAAATGCCATATCCACCGGCAAAAGCAAGGCGATGTGAGCTATTGATGAAGAGAGAGAGAGGGAGGGAACAACATTGAAAACAAGGGACGTGTTAACGGAGCCTTACTTTGGGGTTTTCTGTTGCTGTTAACTTTGTGTTGGAAGGGGCGGTTTTTTTTTTGAAACTACACCGTTTCACAAATTTGATATTTAGATGCATTGTTGGCTTATTTTCAGCTGTTGGATTATTTCATTAATGAGGTGTCCCCTTGTGATTAAAACATGGGTAAGATCTGGAGAGAGAAACCTGTGGAGAGGATCTGAATCCGTGTGGAGCCTATTGGCCTCCACAGTCAACACACCTCTCTACATCCGGCCCTTCCCATTTTCTAGATTTGTCTAGTATGGGGTAGAAAAGTCATGATAAGTACCTTATCTAAGCCAGTTGGCTTAATTGATGTGTATGTTGATGTATTGAATTCGGTACTCACAAGTCACTAAGGCTAAGGCCGATTCAGAATACCTTCTTAAAAAAAAATATTTATTTTATATTTTCAAACTTAAAAATAATGTAAATAAAAAATAATTTTTTAATTTTTTTTGCACCGTATTAAAAATTTCAATAAGATCTACCAAACAAGATTCATATTGATAGAAACAAGCAATATGAAGGTAAATACAACTACAACAAGAAGAAAAAGAAAAGGGAGGAGCCTAATGATTTCGCTTATTTCTTGTACAAGAATAGTGCTAGGGGCACATCACCCCTAACCACACCCTCTCACATACAGGTGGGACCTGTTGCAGTGGGACCCGCCTGTATGTAAAAGGGTGTGGTTGAGGTGTGGTTGGGGGTGATGTGCCTCTAGCATTTTTGCTTGTACAAATATAATTGTAGACTAGAGAATTGCCTGTAATGAAACTCACAATGGTCTTGTTTGTTTAGATACTTTATTTTGTTTTAACTTTATTTTTCAATCATTACCATATATCTTTCTTCAATCATTACCTTATTTCTTCAATTATTATTCTTATTTCTCTCTCTATCTCTCTCCACCCATTACCCCTCTGTCCAATCATTATTTTATTTCTCTCTCCACCCACCATCAAAATTAAAATATCCAAAATTATCAAACAAACAAAGCCAATGTTCTTGTTCTATGGCATAGTACACACAGTTTTTCCAGCCGTCTTGACCAAAAATATTGGGTGATTTGATTAAGTGACTTTAATAGAACAGAAATTTGTAGTAATAAGGAAAAGAAAGGTAGTGTGGGCACGCGCCCCGAAAAAATCGCCCGATTTTGGTTTGGAATAGATATTTGTTCGGGGGGCGGCCCTTTTGGAAAATGGACCGGCGAAACGCTTCGATTCAGAGTCGCCACTCGGGTTTTAGCGGAAAGAATACCCAAGGAACCGAACTCGAGAACGTTTGCTACGTTTTGCTTTGATTTGAAAAAGGTTTGATTTGATTTGAAAAGGCGTAGACTGGTCCGTCGTCACCTTCGATATCTGAGGTTCGGGAGCCAGGTTACGAGAGGGGAAGGGTTTTATGGCACCCCTCTCGCCCAATCCGGAGATCGGTCTCTACTCAGGCGTTTCACTAAAACGTTTGCATTTTTCTCTCATTTTAATCATTTCGGCCAGTTAGGGTGGGGGAACAATTAATAGGGATTAAAGCTGTAACAAGTTGCAATTTGTATGACAAAATATTTATGGATGATGATTTGTTTGCTTGGATTGAACTAAATGTAAGAACATAGATTGAGAACAAGCGCTGCCAGAAGCTCAACGGGATGATGTGCGCTGCCCGTCGGGTGCGTGAGCAGGCGACATACTGGCACGCCATGGCCTGGCCACGGCACGCCAGTACACCCTGCGCACGCCACCTTCAGGCTGGCGCACACTACCACGTCAATCTCTTACAGCTCCTACTCTCAATCCTCTGGGCTCTGGAAGGGACCAGTGCACACCCAGGGCAAATCACGCAGTTTATAATATGGGTTATACATATGTACAGACCTAAGGAATGGCCAGTAGCCAGGAAAATAGCAAGACAGACCCCATAAACAGAGTGGGGAGGAACAAGAGGCCGGGATTGAGATGGGATGTAAGGGCCAGGCACTGGTCCTTAACAAACATGCCGTACGCCACCCTGTAGGAGTCGTACGCCAGGTTTGCATGTGAACCAGTGTTTGGCTTTACATCATCTGGGTTCTGGAACATGACCAGACATACCCCAGAGGCCTTGAGGATAAAGAAAGATACAAATATTGAAAGCTACATTTGAACAGTTCTAAAATACAGAAAGCAATAGACTGGTTTTTTTAGCATGCTGTAAGGTGATGACATAAAGAAAATGAACAATAAATGAGCCCTACATGATCCCCACGCCAACTGTGCACGTACAGCCAAAGGTGGCGTACGGCTTCTAGTAGTTGGCGTGCGCCATGTATCGACTTCCACGACTGATTTATTTTACCAGAAAGGGGCCTGGACTAGTATCAGTTACTAGCCAGAACCCTACTGGTTCCCCTCAGGAGCTAAAAACAGAAAGCAGTACCAAGGTGGTATACCTTTGGTGCAAAGAGATGGAGGGAAAGATGTGAGCTTTGGGGGTTGAAGATGGAGGATGTATGGTGGAAGATCAGTGGTGTGGGGTGTACAGAGCTTCCCTTCCTCTTAGTCTTTCAACAAGAAGAGCAAGAACAAGAGGGAGAAGAGAGCAATGGACTTTAGCTCTTAATGGTGCTAACCCCTTGCAAATGAATGCAAGGGGGGTATTTATAGGAGGAGTGGACTGGAGAGGGGGCTGACCAGCTGAGGTTAAGGGCTGGTTAGCTTGGTTGGGAGCCTCCCATGCATTAAATGCATGGGACTAGGCTTGATGGGGTGTGTAGGAGAGAGAGGGGGACGTCCCCTGCAGAATGCAATGATCAGGGGGGCTCTGCAACGTACCCTGGCAGTTACAAAGTTTCGAGCACGTGACAGAAAAATGGTGATTTGACCGGTCTTGACCATGCGTACGCCACCTATGACCTACCGTGCGCCAGGTCAAACTCAGTCAACGGTCGATGATCGACACGTGTCAAGTACCTGGCGCACGCCAATGAGAAGGTGGCGTAAGCAAGGTATGGCTTTGCTGAGGCTCATTGGGCTCGAGATTCGAAGGTTTGAAGTGGGCTTTGAAGGTGGGCTTCGAAGGGAGAGAGTTCAACGCTCAAAGCTCAAATCCATCCATCAACTCTGGACTGTTCTCGACCGTTTATCATCATTGGGTTATCAACGGAAGTAAAAGGACTAATCTGGACAGTCCAGAATGGGGTGTCTACAGGTAGGTAGAAATATCTTTCTACGAATTGCCGCCATATTCAGAGGAAAGAGTGAATCCACTGACAGGTTTTTCTTAACTCCTTGAAAACCTGAATAAACAAATAATGAGAACAAGAAGTAGGACAATCTGGAAAGAAAAACAAGTTATGGTTAATGTTGATTTTTATTGTGGGGAAAATTTCTTTTATATCGCTTCGACTTTGACCAAAATTTATTTTGGTCTTTCACCTTTCAATTTCGATATAAAAATATTTCGACTTTCCAATTTTTTTCAAACCCACCCCCTTCCCCCAAAATCTTGGTCAGTTTTTTGCCAAAATAAAAAACAAAAAAAGGGAAAAAAAACTGAAATGATCCATATAGTTAAGTGTTTGTGTCAATTTGGCCTCTGTAGTTGTAATTGGCTCAATTTATACGTTATACTTTCCATTTTGTTCCAACTTGGTCTAATTATTAACCGCTATTATTCCTTTTGCTAGAAAAATCAAATGGCCCCATTTTTTGGGGTTAAAACAGTAATTCTCTCATTCCCCTCTTGCCATAATATTAGGGGTGTGTTCGGGTCAGGCGGTCGGGTTTGACTACCGAACCCGACCTGACATGGCGGGTGACAAATGTTTTAGGCTCGCAAACCGAACAGAAAAAGGGTAAAAACCGTCCACGATCCCGATTCTTTATGTTGGGTTGGGTCTGACTAAAAACATAATTAATTTTTATGAATTGGTCGGGTCGACTAAGAAACGCACGAACCCGGACCCCGAACCAAAATCTGATTTTTAACAAAAAATGAACCCGTACCCATCCGAAGCACATATTCAACCCCGCCCGGGACCTTTCGGGTCGGATCGGGTTCGCGGGTAGACGAATTTTTTACACAGGCCTACCTAATATACCTCTGAGCCGAAACACAGCTCATTATTTTCATTCTCCATTGATAAGGAGGCACCTGAGAAGAAATTTGGCTATAGTTTTCCGCAAAAAGTGCCCTCTAATTTAGCATTTTCATGATCAGCCAAGAGACAACATAACCACTGGTATTGTCTACCTGTTTAACTTGTGGACAAATACTGAGATGCCTTATTTGTCTGCATAGTATTGAAAATGCATATAGAACCATGTCTAAAATTCACAACATAATATAGATCCAATAGTCACAATATGATAAAGAACCATATTCAAAAGTCAAAATATTACATAAACTCAGGGGTTGTTGGGCTAAATAAGCCAAGTGGCTTATTTTTTTGTTCTTATTCAATTATTTTCGCATTTGTTAGTTTTTCTTTCAATTTTTTCTGAATTATTGCTTCGTCATAACGAGAGGAATCTAAAAAGTAAAAAGTTATCATCAAAATTCAATTTTTTTTGAATAAAAACGAAAAAATTGGCTTATTGGTTTAATTTTGCCTTTATTAGCTTATTTTTGTCTTTATTTAAAAGGAGTACTAACGGCGGACTAAAGACAGTTAGCAATTGAACCAAATTGAAACAAAATGGAAAGTAAAGAGTATAAATTGAGCCAATTACAACTGCAGGGACCCAGTTGACGTAAATATTTAATTACAAGGACCATTTTGGTTTTTTTACAAAAAAAAATAGTTTGAATAAAAAAGTCTACACATTGGCCAAACAAAAAAACAGTTTCACGTTTTTGCCAAAATAAAAAAACAAAAACCAGTCTACACGTTGGCCTACTTGCATATACCTGTTTCCCATTGTCTCACAAATCAATCAAAAAACAGGGGCACCATTCAAACCCATTGGCCTACTTGCCATTGACCATACTGTTCAAAAAGCAAAAGTTAATTCAACTGGAACCATTCAAACCCATTTGTAGACACCCCAATCTGGGCTTCCAGATTAGTTTACTTACGGTTTTTGATTCCCCAATGATGAAATGGATCAAGAACACCCCGGGAATGATAGCGTGTTTGAGTTTTGAGTGTTTGCAAAACCCTTGAACCTAACCTAGCCTAAGCCGCTTCAAAAATCAAAAACCCAGCTGGTCCGCGCCAGGGCGCATCCATCCCGCGCCCGGGCGCACCATCGCGCGAGGGTTTCACTCCATCGCGCGACAGTGCGCCAGGGCGCACCATCGCGCGACAGTCTCACTTCGTCGCGCGACAGTGCACCAGGGCGCACCATCGCGCGACAGACTGAGTCCATCGCGCGATGGTCCAACCTACAACCGACCTTTCTGATGGAGGACAGTTGGCCACCAATGCAGCCTCAGCTAGGCCGCGTGGACTGCCTGAACTCCTCTGTTTCCAACCAGATTCATCCCTTTTCCCTATAAGTATCCCCATTTGTTTCTCTTTCAAAGGGCCACAAAAATTCAAAAAGATTAGCACAAGCTCTGGTGCTTTTTCATCCAATTTCACATTCTTCAATCTTTCAAAACACCTCAATCAACTTCAAACATCAAAAGCTCAAATACTCTTTCAAACCCGAAGCCGAAGGTATAGCTTACCTTTGCTCTGCTCTTTGTTCTGATTCCTGAGGGGGGCTGGCAGGGCCAAGGCTGGTAATCAATACCAGTCCTGGTCCTAAAGCTGGCAAGGTTTCAAAAAACCGTCATGGTAGGAACCAGCGCGCGATGGTCCCACTCTCTCGCGCGACGCTCTGGTGCTGCATGAGATGGACCGCGTGGGGATTGGTGTCCTATCGTTTTCTATTTACGTATATATAGATCACTCTGCGAGCATGTTAAAAACCAGTTTACTGCTTTCCTTTGTTAGAAATTGCTAATTGTAGTTCAATTTGCATGTTTTCTATTTTGGAATACCCCTGGGATAATTCTGGATCTGTCCCAGAACCCAGAAAATGTGAACCAAGCACTGGTCTGTCCGCGCCAGGGCGCAACCATCCTGCGCCAGGGCGCACCATCGCGCGACAGACTCAGTCCATCGCGCGACAGTGCGCCAGGGCGCACCCTCGCGCGACAGTGTGACTCCATCGCGCGATAGTCTGCTCCGACCAGTGACTGGCCTTGCACGGGTAACTTGGATTTAGGCTGTTATTCTGTCCCCACACTGTTTATGGGGTGTTTTATTAATTTGTAGGGCTTTTTCAGCCTTTAAACTGTATATTATCCTGCTATAAACTGCGTGGTTTGTCCTGGGTGTGCACTGGTCCTTCCAGAGCCCAGAAGGTTTGAGAATAAGAGCTGTGGGTTTTAAGCTCACCGGCGCGCGCTTGTCTTGGAATTATGCGCGCAGGAGTGAACAGCATGCAGTGACTTGTTCAGTGCATACTGGTTTCTTCCTGCACACATCGCTCCAAAACAAGGGCTTCCCAGTTTGTTTAAAACTCCCACAGGAGTCTGTTCTCATCCTATACTAACTGTCATCCATGCTATCATTCACATCTTGCAAACATGTTACAGTTTTAAATCCCTATTAACTGTTCCCCCGCCCTAATTGGCTAAAAATTGATTAATCAAACAGAATCGCAAACAAACAACATTTTCGCAAGTGCCTAAGTAGAGACCGATCTCCGGATTGGGCGAGAGGGGTGCCATAAAACCCTTCCCCTCTCGTAACCTAGCTCCCGAACCCAGATATGGTTATGACGGACTGGTTCCTTAATCTTTTCAAATCAAATAGCGCGGCAAGTGCTTCGAAATACGGTTCCTTGGGTGTCGGACCTTCAAACCCAAGTGGCGACTCTGTATTTTCGCGAGCGCTTGTCGTCCAGCTTAAAAGCGCTCCCGCGAACCGGCAGCATCTCTCCTTTCTCAAAAAGGGTGGGGAACGGAATCCCTTCCCCGGAGGAAAGAAAGAGTCGGGGCAAATCGCATTTGCCCACAGTGGCGACTCTGCTGGGGATCGAATCAATATTGGTCTATACTTAGAAATTAATACACTTGGGAACAAGCCCACAAAAGCCTGTCAAAACGGTGAGCTTCGCGCTGCCGAAGAAAGGATTGGTGATTTAGCAGGACCTCGTGTCCGGCCATCCAATCTGGGGCTTTTCCGATTGTTCTCTCGTGTAGTTTCTTCTAAGTATTGACTAAATAAAGAGAGCCAAATTTGAAAAGGCATTTGCGAATTTGCGATTCTATTCTATTAATCAACTTTTTAGCATTCTCATTTGCATCGATGTGGGATAAGCCTCGTTGGATCGTTTTGGCAATCCGGCACGGTTTACCGGAGCCCGGGGACCCCGAATGACTAACAACCTTCGACGATGATGAGTCATTCTACCGTTCGACTGTTGCTCTGCGGTTACGCGGGCAGCGGGAGGTATATCTTGGCTCTAGTCCGAGGAACCTGTTACAAGCCAAAACCAGCCTTTGCATATACAAAGCACTAGCACTCTCCAAATTAGGACAGGTACCCACAGGGTAAGTTTACTTACATCTAACCCCATATACTGTCTACGTGTTACTGCTTTCCCTATCGCATGAATGTACATACATTATTTTGCATAGGAGCATGCGTAGAGTGGTTCTTTCTTTCGAGTTTGTCTTGCGCAGTCTAAGACGTTGTTGGACCCGATGAGGAGTCGTTCATTCTGTCGAATGTTCGTTATCAATCGCAAAGTCCTTAGTTCAATGAGACTTTGAGAAATCAAAATTTACTACATCCTTGGCTCATGCCCGGTTAAGAATTCAACCAAAAATATGGAACAACAAAAGTAGTGATGCCGTGTCACTGGCGCCACCCAGGTTGAAGTGCGAAGTCACTATACACCGCCGTGTTCAAGGTTAAGGTGCCATGTCATCACCACCGAGTTGTTCCAAATTCAAAGTTGAACCTTCAAATGGGACTAGTCGAAGATTTAGTCTATTTTGACATCTTTTAGGATCTGACGATCTACTCAGGGACACATGGCCGAAAAGAATTCTGAGGATTCTGGCAACGTCTGAAATTCGTGAGGCAAACTCGTCTCTATTTTTGTACATACATACTGTTTTGCGTAGAAGCATGTTTAGGGCGGCTTCTAGGTTGTCTCTCTTTCGAGTCTGTCTTATGCCTATTAGGACGCTGCTAGGCCCGATGAAGAGTCGTGCATCTCGATGGTGCACGTTATCAATTTTCAAAGTCCTTAGATTAACGAGACTTTGAGAAATCAAACCTTTTTAAGCCCTTGGCTCATGCTTGATCGAAGTTTCAACCGAAAATAAGGAACCACGAAGTATGGATGCCATGACACTGGCACTACCCAGGTTGAAGTGCGAAGTCACTATACACCGCCGTGTTCAAGGTTAAGGTGCCATGTCATCTATACCGAGTTGTTCCAAGTTCAAAGTTGAAACTTCGAGAACGGAATAGTCAAAGGTTTAGACTGTTTTGATATCTCTTAGTGTCAGTCGATCTATTCAAAGGATACACCCTCGAAAAGAAATCTGAGGATTTTGGCAGCGTTCGAACATCATGAGACAGACTCGTTTGTAGTTGTAGAGTTTAGAAGGACACCGATGGCAACATGTACATTGCATTCTAATTGCTGCAGGAACGTCACTGAGTTTTCATTACTTTACTGTCTAGTTTGGAACCATTGCACCGAACAAGAGAGTACCGAAAGGAAGAGCCAAACCTACTTGGGAACGTCTGCATCGGAATCCGATTCAAAGGCTTGTCAGGCTAGATTCCCTGTCAATCACAACGGAGGCTTCTCCAGGTTCATTGTTGGTCACCCTGCAGTCGGGTTCGCCATCTATATTGCAAGAAGTCACGCCGCTGGCTTCCCCATCTTCAGCTTCTTCATCAAGCTCCATTGAAAAACCTGCAATGGCAGATCAGCCGCAACCGCTCACTCTGGAAACCATGCTCATGAACCTCCAGAACAGTATCACTGCTATGCAACAGAGAGCCACTCAGACTGATGCCTCCATCTCCCGTTTGAATGACCTTATCAACACTCGTCTTCCATCAGCAGCCAAAGAGGAAGGCGAGGACGATGAGGATGTTCATGCAGAACCTGTCTTTGTCGAGGATCCAAACCATGCAGGGCGTCTCATTGTTCAGCCCAACCCTAGAGAGGCTCGTGTGCCTGCTCCAAATCCAAACCCCGCTGTTGTTGGGCCTGTTCAAAACCCTGACATAGCTGTTCTTATGGCCAAGATGGCTAAGCTGGAAGAAGCTGTTTCAAAATCCGAGAAGATCAGTGCAGGGGGAATTGACCTAGATCGTCTCTGTTTGTACCCTAATGCTAGGCTTCCTGACAAATTCAAGATGCCTAACTTGGTTAAGTTCGACGGGAGCAGTGATCCCAAGACTCATCTTTTTGGCTACCATGCTGCAATGAAGTTGTTGGGTGTAGAAAGTGAGGCCATGTCTCAGCTTTTTCCTCAGACTCTCTCTGGGCCTGCCTTCCATTGGTTCATGTCGCTCGACATCTCCAAAAGAAGAACTTTGGAGGATATTGGGGTTGCCTTTATTGCACAGTACAACTACAACTCTCTGCTCAAGATGACTACTCGTGAGTTGGAGTCCACCAGAATGGAAGTAAATGAGTCCTTTGCGAATTTTGTTAAGAGGTGGAGAGCCAAAGCCGCATTGATGACTGATCGCCCGAGCGAGAGGGATCAACTTCGCATCATCTCCCGCAATCTCCAGCCAGATTATGCCAGGCACCTGATTCTTGTTCAAGCGTCTGCTAACTTTGAAACCTTCTTCGACTCTGGCCTGGGCATTGAGGATGCACTAAAGAGCGGAATTTTGCCTAGGGGAGAGTCTTCCTCACAAAAAGCTAAGCCGAGGGCTTACTCTGGAAACAGTAGCACACTGTTTGGTGGCAGCAATTATGCCAATTCAACTACAAATGGGGACAACGCTGCTGCTTCCCCCAACCATCCAGCCGATGTCAATCAGGTTCAAAACTCCCAAGGCTACCGGGCCCGAACCCAACCTCGGAGTTTCTCTGCCTTCAAGGCACCTCTGTCCGCAGTGATGGAAAAACTTGTCAAGTCTGGGCATCTCAAGCCTTTGACGCCAACTTCTCCGCCAAAAGTCCTACCTTCTGGTTACAAACCTCACCTCTTCTGTGCCTTCCACCAAATGCCTGGCCATCCCACTGACGCATGCTATCGTCTTCGACATGAGATTCAAGATCTCATTGACAATGGCACGATTCATGTTCCACCAAAGCCTAACGTCATTTCCAACTCCTTGCCTCAACACAACTCTGACCTTCTGGTTGGTCAAATATCTATCACCTCCACTCAAATCAACCTGACCTCCACCATATTCAACCCTAGCCACTATATCGTCCCAGAAAGCCAACCCAAACCAGTCGTATCCATCCCGTTTGAACCGGAGATTAACATGATGGCTGTAGGTTGGGCAATTGAGGTCTTCACTGCCGACACCTGGATTGACAGTTATGAGAAGCTTGCAAAGGGAAAGACTAACCGGCTGAGGTCCATTGATCAAAGGAGCACCGAGTAGGTTTGGTCAAAAAAGCTAAGGAAGCCGAAGTGCTGTTGCTTGGGCCAGACATCCATTGGATCCCACCCTTTTTTGTGGAAGCTAAGGGTAGCTTTTAAAATTGCATTGGCGTTTTGTCTGAGTTTGACACAGAGTCGTTTGCATTTGTCTAAGTCTAGCTCTGAGTCGGAGGTTGTGCCTCTTGGCCCTCCACGTCGTAGCTTTTGTTTCAAGTTTTGAGTCTGCTGTACTTGGCAACCCCGAGGGGCTTTCTTTATGATATGCACTATCTTGCTTCTAAGTACTTTGCTGACTTTTGAATAAACTGTGTTGACCTTGACGATGAAGGGATAGATTTCGATGGGATCATCCCCAAGGAAATGTGTTCCCTCGCCGAAAGGGAAGACAAAAGGCATGCTCAGCCTATTAATTGAAATAGTAGTTTTAAATAAACTTGAAAGACAAGGATAACCTCCCAATGGTTCAAATTTGGTTCAACGCCGTCCTTAGAGGAGCATTATGCCCCGTCAGACAGGCTCGAAAAGTTCAGCAATGTCTTGGCATGGTCTCACAAAGACATGCTCGGCGTTGATCCTGAGATAAAGGGACATCAAATCCCCCTGCTACCAGATGCCAAGCCAAAGAGCAAAAGCTCAGAAGGTCCAGCGCCTCATACCATCCTCAAATTTGCAGGAACAGCGTTCCGCCAAGCACAAATTGGAAAGTTCAAAATTGGCTTGGGGCAAGGCATGTCAACCGAAGCACTTTGGACCCTGTGCTATCAAAGCCATTTTATCTGGGGCTGCGGCCAAACATCATCGACCTCGATGGCAACAAATTCAAATACCTTGGTCAGCATGGATCAATTCAAAAGCCTTTTCCCTGAGAGAAGCTCGTTGGGCTGAAAACCCCAAGGGTGGGCAGTTCCAAGCAAAAGTTAGAGCAGCCTGCTAGACCAAGAACCTATGAAGGAGGTCTAGGCAAAAGTAAAGGCAATGTTTGAAAGCTCGCTAGACCGAAAACCCGAATGGGCGGTTCTAGGCAAAAGTTAGAGCGTAAAAGGTGAGGTAAATACTCGAGTGAACCTTGGCCTGAACTACGTTTTGACCTGATTCCCTAGCTTGGGATACGTAGGCAGTTTCTCATTGAGACTCGGTCATAATCTATCAATTGGATTCATGGTTGACGTTTGGTACACATCAAAGGTCGAAGAGATTCGAAGATCAAGCTGCATGGGAGGCGTCTGAAAGGGGGAAAACCTTTTGTCTTTCAGTTTTATTGCAAACTACTAATTCAATTTCAAAGCTGAGCATAAAGCCTTAAAAGATTTTAAGCATCAAAAACAGAACGAAATGCTGGCGAGGCCTAACGGCTCACAGTTTATTCTAAATTCAGCGAAGTCTGGTGTGAGCAGTTGCAGTAGCTTTGCAGTCATATGTGCTAGTTTGAGGTTCATGCGCACTTGTTTATAGTTATGTGCATTGGTCTCAACCCTGCGCCCGCTTTTTCAATTCGCCCAGCAATCGATAGCAGTCAGCTACTGCCTTCGAGTCCTGTTCAAGGGGCTTTTGCCAAGTTTGGTCATACCGTGTAGACTTAATGTGACTGCACGGGGGTGTCGGTTTCAGTCCGGGCTTATATGTGTCTTCATTTGCGTCTTATGTCCATCTTTGTGGCATTTTTCTAGATTTCAATCCATTGTCATATCGAGATGCTATTCTCGGTTCAATTTGTTCGTGCAGGTCATTGTACAGCTATTTTGACCTCGCAAGTGTCAGTTTCACCTGTTTAGGAATATCGTGAGTTTTGGCTCATTAATGTCCAAAATTTCATTGTATTCCGTGTGTCTAAGGGTTCACATTGTTCCCTGGGGCTCTTTCCCCCTTTTCGTTCGAGCTAGGCACGTCTGTACATATATGTGTGTCTGTGTGTCGACTCAGTTCACTTGTCAATGCAAATTAGATATTAGCGCATGGTTTACATGTCAATAAACTGGAAAATGCAATTTTTACATTGCTACTCTCTCATCTCTAATCCACAAGCTGTGGAAATCTCGTCAACGGCAAGGGCACGTCAGCCAAAGGCCAAGCAAAGCATATCTCTCGGGCTTATCCACCCAAGCATCGAAGAAGGGGCATGCAGGCCCAATGCCACGCTGCTATATGTCAACTGGGCATGTCAGCCCACTCAATATCTATCTATCTAGATGCGCATCTCAGAAGCAAAAGACAGTAAAGTACTGGGGCTCAGTGGTAGTCCTTAGGCATCGTTGTCCTCCTAGGAGCCGCCCTTAGCTTGCATTTGCATTTTCAATTTGTGCATTTTGTTTGTATACATCTTTGCATATTGTATATATCAACTGTTGAAAACAGGAAGGTGGCCAGAATGGTCGCCATCAAGACTTCGTTTACCAAAGGATGCGATGCAATCTCCTGCGGTTTTGGTTATCATTGGTCAGCGGATGCGATGGAAATCTCCCTGACTCTTGATTCGTTTGCCAAAGGATGCGATGCGATCTCTTGCGGTATTGTTTTGTTTGGTCAGCGGATGCGATGGAAATCTCCCTGACTCTTGATTCGTTTGCCAAAGGATGCGATGCGATCTCCTGCGGTGTTATTCTCGTTGGTCAGCGGATGCGAAGAAATCTCCCTGAATCCACGATTTGTTTGCCAAAGGATGCGATGCAATCTCCTGCAATGTTGTTCTGTTCGTTAGCGGAGGCGATGGAAATCTCCCTAACTCTCGATTTGTTGGCCAAAGGATGCGATGCAATCTCCTGCGGTTTTGTTATTGTTTGTCAGCGGATGCGATCGAAAATCTCTTGCGGCATTGTTCACACGGCAGGATGCGATAAAATGATCTGCCCGTCTCAAATCAACGACAGCCGGTCCTGTCCATTTCTCAACGGCTCGATCATTCTGCAAACTGATCTGCCCATCTCAAATCAACGACAGCCGGTCCTGTCCATTTCTCAACGGCTCGATCATTCTGCACACTGATCTGCCCGTCTCAAATCAACGACAGCCGGTCCTGTCCAATCTTCAACGGCTCGATCATTTATACTGATGATTGTCCCATCCTGTCTGCAACGGCTTGGTCATTTATACTGATGATCCTCCCATCCAGACTTCAACGGCTTGATCATTTATACTGATGATCCTTCCATCCTGTCAAATTCCTCAGCGGTTTGATCACTCAGCTCATTGATCTCTCCGTCCGCACCCACGACAGCCGGTCCTGTCAAATCCATCAAAGGTATCTAGCCATATCATCCATACAATCCACAACGACGATCAGATTATCGTCCAACGGTTTGTTCAATGGTCCACCATCCGCAACTAGTTGTTCACCAGGAGAGTCTGCCTCGGCCTGGCCCAAACAACTACCTCTACTTCAGTCTAGCTTCACGCGCATATTCCAGCAGGCTTATTGCTCTGTCTCGGATGGTCTTTGATAAGGAGATTGGCTCTGATTCCCAACAGATGGAATTCAACCTACCTGACACGACCTACCCGTATTTGTTGGAATACTTTATGCCGAGGATAGCTTGATCCCCAGCAACGACGGCCTGTCCCATCCAAATCTGCAAAGACAGCCTGTCCTGTCCAAATTTGATCAACAAGCGGCGATTCGCTCGTCCACTTCTACTTCCATCCCCGGCAATGGATAGCCAGTCCATTCCACCGATCAGGTTCTTTAAGTTTACTTGTCTACTTTGCTAGTATGCTTTGCTCTGGATTGCCTTGAGGGGTGTCTAGAAATCTTTGACGTTACTTGTACCAAGTCAATGGTGCTTCAAGTGCCGTCAAAGAGGGGCTACTGTAGACACCCCAATCTGGGCTTCCAGATTAGTTTACTTACGGTTTTTGATTCCCCGATGATGAAATGGATCAAGAACACCCCGGGAATGATAGCGTGTTTGAGCTTTGAGTGTTTGCAAAACCCTTGAACCTAACCTAGCCTAAGCCACTTCAAAAACCAAAACCCAGCTGGTCCGCGCCAGGGCGCATCCATCCCGCGCCCGGGCGCACCATCGCGCGAGGGTTTCACTCCATCGCGCGACAGTGCGCCGGGCGCCCACGCGCGACACCACTCCGCGCGCGACAGTGGGCACCAGGGCGCACCATCGCGCGACAGACTGAGTCCATCGCGCTGGTCCAACCTACAACCGACCTTTCTGATGGAGGACATTGGCCACCAATGCAGCCTCAGCCAGGCCCGTGGACTGCCTGAACTCCTCTGTTTCCAACCAGATTCACCCCTTTTCCCTATAAATCCCCATTTGTTTCTCTTTCAAAGGGCCACAAAAATTCAAAAAGATTAGCACAAGCTCTGGTGCTTTTTCATCCAATTTCACATTCTTCAATCTTTCAAAACACCTCAATCAACTTCAAACATCAAAAGCTCAAATACTTTTTCAAACCCGAAGCCGAAGGTATAGCTTACCTTTGCTCTGCTCTTTGTTCTGATCCCTGAGGGGGGCTGGCAGGGCCAAGGCTGGTAATCAATACCAGTCCTGGTCCTAAAGCTGGCAAGGTTTCAAAAAACCGTCATGGTAGGAACCAGCGCGCGATGGTCCCACTCTCTCGCGCGACGCTCCGGTGCTGCATGAGATGGACCGCGTGGGGATTGGTGTCCTATCGTTTTCTATTTACGTATATATAGATCACTCTGCGAGCATGTTAAAAACTAGTTTACTGCTTTCCTTTGTTAGAAATTGCTAATTGTAGTTCAATTTGCATGTTTTTTGTTTTGGAATACCCCTGGGATAATTCTGGATCTGTCCCAGAACCCAGAAAATGTGAACCAAGCACTGGTCTGTCCGCGCCAGGGCGCAACTATCCTGCGTCAGGGCGCACCATCGCGCGACAGACTCAGTCCATCGCGCGACAGTGCACCAGGGCGCACCATCGCGCGCCAGGGCGCACCCTCGCGCGACAGTGTGACTCCATCGCGCGATAGTCTGCTCCGACCAGTGACTGGCCTTGCACGGGTAACTTGGATTTAGGCTGTTATTCTGTCCCCACACTGTTTATGGGGTGTTTTATTAATTTGTAGGGTTTTTTCAGCCTTTAAACTGTATATTATCCTGCTATAAACTGCGTGGTTTGTCCTGGGTGTGCACTGGTCCTTCCAGAGCCCAGAAGGTTTGAGAATAAGAGCTGTGGGTTTTAAGCTCACCGGCGCGCGCTTGTCTTGGAATTATGCGCGCAGGAGTGAACAGCATGCAGTGACTTGTTCAGTGCATACTGGTTTCTTCCTGCACACATCGCTCCAAAACAAGGGCTTCCCAGTTTGTTTAAAACTCCCACAGGAGTCTGTTCTCATCCTATACTAACTGTCATCCATGCTATCATTCACATCTTGCAAACATGTTACAGTTTTAAATCCCTATTAACTGTTCCCCCGCCCTAATTGGCTAAAAATTGATTAATCAAACAGAATCGCAAACAAACAACATTTTCGCAAGTGCCTAAGTAGAGACTGATCTCCGGATTGGGCGAGAGGGGTGCCATAAAACCCTTCCCCTCTCGTAACCTGGCTCCCGAACCCAGATATGGTTATGACGGACTGGTTCCTTAATCTTTTCAAATCAAATAGCGCGGCAAGTGCTTCGAATACGGTTCCTTGGGTGTCAGACCTTCAAACCCAAGTGGCAACTCTGTATTTTCGCGAGCGCTTGTCGTCCAGCTTAAAAACGCTCCCGCGAACCGGCAGCATCTCTCCTTTCTCAAAAAGGGTGGGGAACGGAATCCCTTCCCCGGAGGAAAGAAAGAGTCGGGGCAAATCGCATTTGCCCACACCATTCAATACATAATACTCTCTATGTCCCTTTTTTAAAGTTCAGTATTTTATTTAGACCTGTTTCTTAATAAGTGTCCCCTTGTGGTTAAAACATGGGGTAAGATCTGGAGAGAGAAACCTGTGGAGAGGATTTGAATCCGTGTGGAGCCTACTGGCCTCCACAGTCAACACACCTCTCTACATCCAGCCCTTCCCATTTTCTAGATTTGTCTAGTCTGGGGTAGAAAAGTCATGATAAGTACCTTATCCAAGCCAATTGGCTTAATTGATGTGTATGTTGATGTATTGAATTCGGTACTCATGTGTTCGGCTAAATAAGCCAAAGTGATCTATTTTTTGTCTTTATTTAAATTTTTTTCGTATAGCGCGGCTTATTTTCAATTTTTTGCGGATTATTGCATCCTTACGACAAGAGGAATCTAAAAAGTAAAAAATTTTGACCGAAATCCAATTTTTTTTGAATAAAGACGAAAAAATTTCAATAAGCCAATTTTTTCGTCTTTATTCAAAAAAATTGGATTTCGATCAAAATTTTTTACTTTTTAAATTCCTCTTGTCGTGAGGATACAATAATCCCCAAAAAATTGAAAATATGCCACGCTATACGAAAAAAATTTGAATAAGGACAAAAAATAAGCCACTTTGGCTTATTTAGCTGAACACCCAAGGCTAAGGCCGATTCAGAATACCTTCTTTAAAAAAAAATATTTATTTTATATTTTTAAACTCAAAAATAATGTAAATAAAAAATAATTTTTTAATTTTTTTTGCACTGTATTAAAAATTTCAATGAAATCTAACAAACAAGATCCATATTAATAGAAACAAGCAATATGAAGGTAAATACAACTACAACAAGAAGAAAAAAAAAAAAAAAAGAAGAAGGGAGGAGCCTAATGATTTCGCTTATTTCTTGTACAAGAATAGTGCTAGGGGCACATCACCCCCAACCACACCTCAATAAGGGTGTATACGAGCCGAGTCGAGCCGAGCCGAGCTTCGGCGAGCTCGAGCTCGGCTCGTTTCCTTAACGAGCCCAAAAGTCGAGCTCGAGCTCGGCTCGAGCCTTCTCGAGCCGAGCCCTTAACGAGCCGAGCTTAGCCATTTACTAAACGAGCCTCTCTTAATCGAGCCGAGCCTCCCTTAACGAGCCGAGCTTTTGTCGAACGAGCCGAGCTCCACTCGGCTCGTTTAGTAAACGAGCCGAATACTCGAGCTCGAGCTCGGCTCATTTAGTAAACGAGCCGAGCCGAGCCTTAAGCTCGGCTCACTTACAGCCCTACACCTCAACCACACCCTTTCACATACAAGTGGGGCCCGTTTCAGTGGGACCCGCCTGTATATGAAAGGGTGTGGTACGTTGAGGTGTGGTTGGGGGTGATGTGCCTCTAGCATTTTTGCTTGTACAAATATAATTGTAGACTAGAGAATTGTCTGTAATGAAACTCACAATGGTCTTGTTTGTTTATATAATTTATTTTGTTTTAACTTTGTTTTTCAATCATTACCATATATCTTTCTTCAATCATTATCCTATTTCTTCAATTATTATTCTTATTTCTCTCTTTATCTCTCTCCACTCATTACCCCTCTCTCCAATCATTATTTTATTTCTCTCTCCACCCACCACTAAAATTAAAATACCTAAAGTTATCAAACGAATAAAGCCAATGTTCTTGTTCTATGGCATAGTACACAGTTTTTCCAGCCATCTTGACCAAGAATATTGGGTGATTTGATTAAGTGACTTTAATAGAACAGAAATTTGTTGTAATAAGGAAAAGAAAGGTAGGTAGAAATATCTTTCTACGAATTGCCGCCATATTTCAGAGGAAAGAGTGAATCCACTAATACGTTTTCTTAACTTCTTGAAAACCTGAATAAACAAATAATGAGAACAAGAAGTAGGACAATCTGGAAAGTAAAACAAGTTATGGTTAATGTTGATTTTTTTTGTGGGAAAAATTTATTTTATATCCGTTTGACTTTAACCAAAATTTATTTTGGTCTTTCACCTTTTAATTTCGATATAAAAATATTTCGACTTTTCAATTTTTTTCAATATTATCCTTCAGAAGAAATCCGTTTTCTTTTTGGACGGAAAAATCAATGTGCCCAGCACATGACTCCTTTTGAGGGGCATTATTGCCCTTTTCCCTCCTACCTCTCCCCTCTCCCCTCCCTTACCCTAGGTCCATTGGAGGGAACATTTGCCGCCAAAAATGGTCCCTCCTTCAAATTAAAAGTCATTTTGTCTTATTATATTTTTTATTTTTATTTTTTTATTTGTTAATTTTGTGTGAAACTTTTGTGACTTATTGATTCGTCTCGACGAGAGGAATACGAAAAGTAAAAAATTTGGATCGAAACTCATAATTTTTTTGAAAAAGGCAAATAAGTTATAAATATCTTAATTGACTTATTTTTTTCTTTATTCAAAAAATTATGAGCTTCAATCCAAATTTTTTTATTTTTTGATTTCTCTCGTCGAGGCAAATCGATAAGTCGCGAAAATTTCACACAAAATTAACAAATGCAAAAAAAAATTTGGGTAACAACAATAAAATACAAAGTCACTTAACTTTTTAATCCAAACCCACCCCCTTCCCCCAAAATCTTGGTCGGTTTTTTGCCAAAATAAAAAACCAAAAAAGGGAAAAATAACTGAAATGATCCATATAATTAAGTGTTTAAGTCAATTTGGTCTCTGTAGTTGTAATTGACTCAATTTGCACGCTATACTTTCCATTTTGTTTCAACTTGGTCTAATTATTAACCCCTGTTAGTCTTTTGCTAGCAAAATCAAATGGCCCCCTTTTTTGGGGTTAAAACAGTAATTCTCTTATTCCCCTCTTGCCATAATATTAGGGGTGTGTACGGGTCGGGCGGTTGGGTTTGACCCCCGAACCCGACCTGACTTGGCGGGTGACAAATGTTTTAGGCTCGCATACCGAACAGAAAAAGGGTAAAAACCGTCCGCGATCCCGATTCTTTATGTTGGGTTGGGTTTGACTAAAAACAGAATTAATCTTTATGAATTGGTCGGGTCGACTAAGAAACGTACAAACTCGGACCCCGAACCAAAATCTGATTTTTAACAAAAAATGAACCCGTACCCATTCGAAGCACATATTCAACCCCGCCCGGGACCTTTCAGGTTGGATCGGGTCCGCGGGTGGACGAACTTTTTGCACAGGCCTACCTAATATACCTCTGAACCGAAACACAACTCATTCTTTCATTCTCCATTGATAAGGAGACACCTGAGAAGAAATTTGGCTATAGTTTTCCGCAAAAAAGTTGCCCTCTAATTTAGCATTTTCATGATCAGCCATGAGACAACATAACCACTGGTATTGTCTACCTGTTTAACTTATGGACAAATACTGAGATGCCTTATTTGTCTGCATGGTATTGAAAATGCATATAGAATCATGTCTAAAAGTCACAGCATAATATAGATCCAAAAGTTACAATATGATAAAGAACCATATTCAAAAGTCAGAATATTACATAAACTCAGGGGTTGTTGGGCTAAATAAGCCAAGTGGCTTATTTTTTTGTTCTTATTCAATTTTTTTCGCGTTTGTTAGTTTTTTTTGTCAATTTTTTTTGAATTATTGCTTCGTCATAACGAGAGGAATCTAAAAAGTAAAAAATTACCATCAAAATTCAATTTTTTTGAATAAAAATGAAAAAATTGGCTTATTGGTTTAATTTTGCCTTTATTAGCTTATTTTTGTCTTTATTTAAAAGGACTAACAGTGGACTAAAGACAGTTAGCAATTGGACCAAATGGAAACAAAATGGAAAGTAAAGAGTATAAATTGAGTCAATTACAACTACAGGGACCAAGTTGACGTAAATATTTAATTACAAGGACCATTTCGGTTGTTTTTCAATAAAAAAATAGTTTCAACAAAAAAGTCTAAAAATTGGCCAAACAAAAAAACAGTTTCACGTTTTTGCCAAAATAAAAAACAAAAAAACAGTCTACACGTTGGCCTACTTGCATATACCTGTTTCCCATTGTCTCACAAATCAATCAAAAAACAGGGGCGCCATTCAAACCCATAGGCCTACTTGCCATTGACCATACTATTCAAAAAGAAAAAGTTAATTCAACTGGAACCATTCAAACCCATTCAATACATAATACTCTCTGTGTCTCCTTTTCAAAGTTCAATATTTTATTTAGGCCTGTTTCTTAATAAGTGCCCCCTGTGGTTAAAACATGAGTAAGATCTGGGGAGAGAAACCTGTGGAGAGGATGTGAATCCGTGTGGAGCCTACTGGCCTCCATAGTCAACACACCTCCCTACATCCAGCCCTTCCCATTTTCTAGATTTGTCTAGTCTGAGGTAGAAAAGTCATGATAAGTACCTTATCTAAGCCAGTTGGCCTAATTGATGTGTATGTTGATGTATTGAATTCGGTACTCAAAAGTCACTAAGGCTAAGGCCGATTCAGAGTACCTTCTTAAAAAAAAAAATACTTATTTTTTACTTTTAAACTCAAAAATAATATAAATAAAAAATATTTTTTTTATTTTTTTTTGCACCGTATTAAAGATTTCAATGAGATCTATCAACCAAGATCTATATTGATAGAAAAATTATTTGCGTAAGCACATAATCTTTGAGTTTGAAATTGTCTTCTTAAAAAATAAGTATTTATTTTCCTACCCTGTTCTTAGAGAGAAGAAATTCATTCTAGATTCTCATTTAGGTCCTGTTCGGCTAAATAAGTAAATTAGTTTATTTTTTTTTGTCTTTATTCAAATTTTTTTCGTATTTATTCATTTTTCATTAATTTTTTTTGAGATTATCGTATCATCATGACAAAGGGATTCTAAAAAGTAGAAAATTATGATCGAAATCCATTTTTTTGAGTAAAGATTAAAAAATTAGCTTATTGGCTTATTTTCGTCTTTATTCAAAAAAATTAGATTTTAATCGTAATTTTTTATTTTTTCGATTCCTCTTGTCATGACGATGTAATAATCTCAAAAAATTAACTAAAAACTAACAAATACAAAATAAATTTGAATAAGGACAAAAAAATAAACCAACTTACTTATTTAATTGAACTGAGCCATAATTAATATGTTCGTAATGCAATAACAGGAGTTGTACGCAGCTTACTTTACCAGAGAAATACAACTAAATTCAGTTGGAATGAAACTGAAATGAATATCAAGAACGAAACACTACAAAATCTGAATTTCATTTACTAACTGAACTGCCAGCTGGCTCCTCTTCTTCAGTTGGACAGACTTGAGTTGATTGAGGTCCACTACCTCTATTGCTTGACAATCACAACCCACCTCTCTTTCCTACCTCTTTCGTCTTTCCTTTTCTCTTGTTCTTTTTGCACGATTTTCATCTACTCAAACAGACTATATAACTCCAATTTTAGCAATACAAGTGACATCGCTTTATATAACAATGGTGTCTTAACTTATTTATACGTATCATTGATATCTGGTCCTGTACTCCTTTTATCTCTCTCGAGTTTTGTTCAATGGCTTCCATAAGATCCCAAGTAGCCTCTTCTTCAACTTCACCTTGTAGTTATCATGTGTTTTTGAGCTTTCGAGGGGAAGACACTCGGAAGACTTTCACTGACCACCTCTACACGGCATTGGACTTTGCCGGATTTCGCACTTTTAGAGATGATGATGGGATTGAAAGAGGAGAGAACATCAAGTCAGAACTGCAAAAAGCAATTCAAGAGTCGAGGATATCAATAGTTGTTTTGTCCAAGAACTATGCATCTTCAAGTTGGTGCCTTGATGAGCTTTTGATGATCCTCAGACGACGGAGTACCTCTGAACACGTAGTTCTTCCCGTTTTCTATGATGTGGATCCATCCCTAGTGAGGAAGCAATCAGGATGTTTCGAAGAAGCATTTACGCGACATGAAGGGAAAGTTGAAGCAGAAAGTGGTGAAAGGAGAAAGGAATGGATGAACAAGGTGGAAGAATGGAGGGCAGCCCTCACAGAAGTTGCTGATTTAGCTGGGATGAACTTACAAAATCGTGCTGATGGGTAATTTCCTCCCGAGTCCTTTATCCTACATACCATTCTAACATCTGTTTTGGGGATTTTTTTTGGGATGAAATTGATTCATGCCAGAACCTTTTCTATTGAAGTTTTCCATTTTTCGAGATGATGGTTTTATAGGCAAATGTCCATAGGTCTTTCTGTATGAAATTGTTTCATGCCGGGTCCTTCTGGATTGAAGTTTACCGTTATTGAGACGGAGGTTTTATATGGTTATGGTATCCACGGGATTTTTTGTATGAAATTGTTTCATGCCAAAACCTTTTGGATTGATGTTTACCCTTTCTGAGATGGGGGTTTTACATGCAAATGATAGTCCCACACAACCTTTTTATTTCTTTCGATATTAAGCTATTGGTGATTAGATCCTGTTTGGCTATGGTTATTATTTTAAGTACTCATCTTCCGCTTTACAAGACATGTTATTCTCTCACAACACATCGCGTTTAATTCAAAAAATAAGTAATTATTTACCTTAGTGGAGCGGGCCTAATTTATCTCCCTCCATCTTTTGTATTTTAATGTCATTTGTGCTACCATTTTTAGTTTCAAAACTCATAAGACATGATGATGTTTACAAAAACATAAAAAGAATAGAGTATCTCAGCCTTCTCTCCTAAGTCAACCCGATCATTTATCTTTTTAGACGATATACATCAATGGGGGTTAACAGAGTTTTAGTATGTTAGTCAACTGGAATTTCAGGGGCTATTTATAGCCCTGAACCCTAAACCTACTCCCCACTGGGGAAAGAGGAGAACATTCCACTAGTGGTAGCTGGAAGCTCAAGATGTTTTTCCCGATCATTTAGCTTAACTAGGAAAGTTTTAGAGGTTTTTCCATCTCTCCTAACGGGCGGTACTACATTCGAAAACTTATGAAAGCTCCAAGTGTTGTGAGGGTCACGTTTGAATATGAGACCAAAGTTGGACACGCTATCTTGTCGTTTATGTTTAGGTTCTCTTAATCATGTTATGCCTAGTGATTCATTTCCAATCACAATAATTTAACAGAAACTTGGTCTTTCTTCTTAACAAATAGCAAGAGTAGGAAAGCAGATCAGTAGGAAAAAGAGTTTTCTTTTTGGAACTAATTATTGTCAAATGCATTTTTTCGATTGTAGAACTCTTGGTTTTCCAACAGTGACGATAACAGAATAATTTTATTCGACATTGCTTGAGAATTTGCAATTTACTTCAAGTCCGGGTTATCATTCTTGACGTGCTTCATTTTCCATCTTAGGCATGAGTCGAGGTTTATCAGGAAAATTATCAAAGTAGTTGGAGACAAACTAAGTCGCACAATCTTGGACATTACCCCCTATGCAATTGGAATACCTTCTCGTGCTACAAAAATTCAGTTTTGGCTAGAAGATGGATCGGATGATGTTAATGTAGCTGCAATTTGTGGGATGGGTGGAATAGGGAAGACAACCCTCGCAAAGTTTCTATATAATTTTAACTTCTCAAGATTTGAAGGTAGCAGTTTCCTTGCAAATGTAAGAGAAACTTCAAAACAACATGGTGGTTTACTTTGTTTACAAAGACAACTTCTTTCAGATATTTTGAAAGGAAGAAAGGAAAAGATAAATAATGTTGATGAAGGAATTGTCAAGATTAAAGAAGCCTTGAGTTTCAAAAGGGTTCTTGTGGTTGTTGATGATGTTGATAAGCTGGACCAATTAGATAAAGTGTTCGGAATGCGTGATTGGCTTTTTCCAGGGAGCAAGATCATTATAACCACTCGGTGTGAGCACTTGCTAAGGGCTCATGAAGTTTACAATGTGTATATGATTGAAAAATTAACGTATGAAGAATCCTTTGAGCTATTTAGTTTGCATGCGTTTGGACGAAGCCATCCCATTGATGAATACGTAGACTACTCAAAGTGGGTGGTCCGCCATTGTGGAGGGCTTCCATTGGCTATTAAAGTTTTGGGCTCTTCTTTGTCTGGAAAAAGCTTAGAATTGTGGAAGAGTCAATTAGAAAAATTGAAAGTGATCCCCGACAGTGAAATTCTGGATAAACTTAAAATAAGCTATGATTCTTTACAAGACGATCATGATAAAAGTTTATTCCTCCATCTTGCTTGTTTGTTTGGTGGGAGCGATAAGGACTGTACAATTACAATCCTAGACCACTGTGATTTTTTCACAGCGATTGGGATTCAAAATCTCATGGATAGATGTCTAGTAACAGTTGATGGATCCAACAAGGTGGTGATGCATCATTTGCTTCAAGAAATGGGAAGAGAAATAGTCCGTCAAGAATCACCCAAGGAGCCGGGAGAACGTAGTAGACTGTGTAATCATAAAGATTCCTTTAATGTTTTAAGACAAAAGACGGTAAGAATTACAAGTGCTCCTCTTGTATATTTGTAAATGTATATTTGTGTTGTTATGGCTTTTACTAATCAATGTTCTCTCTCTCTCTCCCACCCCCCCTCCCCTCCCACTTTTTTTTTTTTCTCCAGGGCACAAAAAAAATTGAAGGCCTCATACTGGATATGAGTTTATTGAAGGAAGATACGTCTACCCGGAGAATGTTTGGTGTTAATAGAAAACGCAGTCTGGATGAATTCTTGGAAAACTCATTATGGTCAAATGTAGGGAATTTGCTCAAGAGATGTTTTGGCATCTTCTCCCAGAACTCTGACGGCATTGCTCCAGCAGATTCAAATCAAATAGCTTTGGAAACTGATGCATTTTCAAAAATGCACAAGTTAAAATTTCTGCATCTCGGTCATGTACAAATAAGTGGAAGCTATCAAAATTTTTCCAAAGAACTAAGATGGTTGGTTTGGTGTGGCTTCCCATTTGAATCCATACCCAGTTATTTCCCTTTGGAGACCCTGGTTGCACTTGAGATGCCTCATAGCCGCTTGAAGAATTTTTTGGAAGGAACTATGGTATATTGTGTTTTGCTTTTTCTCTTTTCTTAATTTTCTAGGCGAATTAACAGAAGGATTATAATCATACCGTTTATTTTGTTGTTTGACAGTTTCTTGAGTTATTGAAAATCCTTAATCTCAGTCACTCCCATAACCTTGCCAAAACTCCTGACTTCACAGTACTCCCCAACCTTGAGAGACTGGTACTTGAAGATTGTACAAGGTTGGTCGAGATTGACAAATCCATTGGACACTTGGAGAGGCTTGTTTTGTTAAATTTAAAAGATTGCCGCAATCTGAAGAAGCTTCCAAGAAGCTTTGGAATGCTAAAATCTTTGGAAACACTTGACCTCTCAGGTTGTTTAAATCTTGAGAATATGCCAAGCGACATGGGAAATATGGATTCTATAGCAGTGCTACGAGCAGAAGATGTAGCTGTCACAACTCAATCACCCTCTAAAATTCAGAATGTATGGTATTCATTCATCTGGCTGTCGCCATTGAAGCCGAAAAAAAATATTGAAACTTCTTGGGCAGCTTCTTTACCTCGGTCCTTGGTACAACTAAGTCTTCAGCGCTGCAATCTATCAGACAATGTTTTCCCTACAGATCTTAGAAGCCTTTCCTCCTTGCAGGAATTAGATCTGAGCTTCAATCCTATAACTAGCCTCCCAGATTGCGTCAAAGGTCTTACTCGGCTCGAATCGCTTCGACTATGTGGGTGCGATAGGCTTCGGTCACTAGTAGTACCGCAGAAACTTTTTGGATGTTCAGTCATTTTGTGCAAATCGTTGGAGAAGGTAACATTTCTGTCACCTGCATTTGCGCAAAATTTGTCGGTCAAAATCCACAGATCGTTGAACAAAGGAACGTTTCTATCGCCTGCATTAACCTTAGACTACGATCTAATTCACTTTCACAGGGTGGAACCAAAGTGTTTTAATATTTTTGGGAGTGACAATGTGGTAGAAATTTCCGGTATATTCAAGTTGGAACCCATAGGAAATGTTGATAAAGAGATAATTAACAATCTAGGCTTGGTCCACGTGGGATCCTTGGGAAACCTAAAGGTCATGCTTGCAATCCCCAGCTCATCCGTAAAGAAGCTCTCTATACAGGTCTCTCTCTCTCTCTCTCTCCCTCTCTCTCTCTCTCTCTCTCTCTCTCTCTCTCCGGGTAATTGGCTAACTTATGCCTTCTCGTGGCACAGGGATGCCATGAAGAACATGTGTTCTACACTTACCTTCCGGGGACCAAGGTTCCAAGTTGGTTCAATCTTACAAGTAAAGGATCTTCATTATCTTTTACGGCGCCACATCATAATGGCAGAATCCAAGGCTTGAGTTTGTGTACCGTGTATAATGGAGATTACACATTTAATGGTGGTGGTATTTACTTGAATACAGTTTTCAGTAATGCTACCAAGAGATTGATTTGGAGCCATTGCCCACTATTCACTGGCATTCCAGAAGGTGACGAGGAAATGATTTGGTTGAGCTATTGGAAGTTTGAAAATCAGGTGGAAGCTGGTGATGAAATGAATATTTCAGTGTTCACAGCGGAAGGATTTCAAGTAAAGGAGGTAGGAGTCCATCTTGTGTATAACACGGAGAATGCAGAGAAGATTATTGAAGAAGTATCAGAAGAAATTGAACGCTACGGAGTTGTTGTTCCTGGAAGACAGTCTTCATATCAGGAAAACACACAAGTCTTTGTTCTTGGCTCTCGGTGCTTTTCTTTTGACGTAATCAAAACTCTTCAATGTGGGCGTTTAACATTGCCTGAATTATCCCTTGGCGAGCTGGATCCATCGGATAGTTCACTCGGTTAGAAAAGTCCTGTCATTTTTTGGATAGACAGTAGTAAATTTTAGTGTTCTGTTTTCGGATGGGAACGAGCGGTCCACTCGGTTACAAACAGTTATTCCGGGCCGCTCGGTTACAAACAGTTATTCCGCCTTTCACAAAAGTAGGTACCCAAGTACTTCTCATACTTGATTAATCTTTCATTCAAGGGGTCAGTCATGCGTGCAAGCATACTGTCATTTAAGCTTGGGATGGAGGACCATGTTGTGCACTGGGCGGACAGCACCGTGAAGTGCACGGTTTGAGCCATTGGATCGTGCATACGACGGCTCGGATCTTATCTTGAAGAATGAACAACTCTCGGTTGTCCTTTGCCGAGATGAGATCCGAACCGACAGCCTGAATCGTGCATAGCACAGTTCCTTGATCCATTTAGCTTTGCTTGGTGTATGGATGATGATTTCACCTATCTCTTTGTGGCTTCATTCAATTTCTTATTAAATGTATGTTTTTTCTCTTTTTCTTTTCTTTCGGCCTTTTCTATGCTTCAAGATCTTCCTTGTATCTAGTGTTTCGGCCATCTCGATGTGCCCTTTGTTGTCTATTAAAAAAAATACTTCTCATATACGTCTATTCAAGATGCACATGAACTAGCTTATTCACCAACCAGAAAAAAGGACCGTCTTCTTCCTGTGTTAGACAAACACAAAAGGCAAAGACGAAGAGAATTGGGGCTGTTGCCCCTTCAAAAGAAGTCAAAGTTTTTATCCATGAGATGTTTTATTTGATTTTCCAAATTTCTCCCGATCAAGTTTTCATTTTCCCTTCTCTTACATTTTAATTCGTTTTTTTGTACTCCCTCCGTTCCTTATTTAGAGTCCAGCATTCCATTTTGGGCTGTCCCTTAATAAGTGTCCATTTTATAAAGTTAGTGGGTAAAAATTTGTATATTGTCTATTTTGTCCCTAAAAGTATATTCCATTTTAAAAAGTAAGTGAGTAAAAGTGTAATGATGATGGGTAAGTAGGGAAAGTGGAGAAAAAAGTTGATGTGAAAGGTATAATGATGATGTCTTTTTAATAAGTTGGAGTTACGAATTAGGACATTTAAAAAGGGATGAAGGGAGTACCTAGTATTTATTTATTCAAGAGGAAAAAAAGTGGTGTGGCGTTTTTAATTTGCGTTGACATTAGTAAAGTTCGGGTGATGTTAGTTAATTTTAGGTGACCTTAACAAAATTTTCTGTGGCATGAGTAATTTTAGGGTGGCATCAGTAATTATTGGATTGGCAGTAGTATATTGGAGGCAAATGTTAAGGTAGCATTTGCAAAAAGTGAGTCTACTCCTCTCGCCGTTGATCTTCATGCTTTCCCTATTCCTTAGGTTAAAGATAGGAATGATTCCAGCGGAAAAGCCACTGAGGCTCTCATTTCACCCCCAATATCTCCATGGGAGGAAAACTTCGCCATCCAACAACCATGTTTTGACTTGGCTTGAAGTGACAATTCTAGGGCCCAATTGCAGCCATCGTCGGCCGGATCACGGAAAACAACCCTGTTCGAGACCCATTCCCTCTCTGGTGCATCGCTACTTCGACTTGAGCTCCTCCAATCCTATTTAAATGTGTGAAAATTGGCCACCATGAAATCCAATGGTCAAGGTTTGAAATACGTTTGGCACCCACCAATAGTGCTAAAGAATTATACACTCCCTTTTACCACCGAATTTTTATGATCATTTTGGAGATCCCATTTCTTATATCGTGATTTTTTCTTTCAAACATTATACTGAGTGGCACAAGAATCCTACATTGTTTTTCCATGCAATACTGGATTTTTGTTTTCTACAACGTCACAAAATAAATTAACGTTTTGATGAACAAAAAGAAGGGATAAAGGCACTTGAAATATAATAGAGCTGGGAATAGTTCTTGTTCATATGACGACTTTTTTTTTTTTTAATTTTTAGAAAACGGCTTCTTCTTGGCCGGTCCCATGTGCGTGGACTACACCCCATCAACTCCCAGGGCACAGAAATGAAAAGAAAGTGCATAAATGATAAGGTCCTATCCAAAAGTGCATAGTCTGTTTAAATAGCTTATGCTCCATTAATAATCAAATTTGGATTTATATTAGGTTTATTTCACTAATTAGGGTTAGTTATAAGAGTTTACGAGAAAACTAAGCCCAACAACTCAACTAATACAAGAAACAATTAACCCTAATTAGTGCTAGGCAATTTGGTTAGTTAAGTGCAAACCATGGTTAGCAGGTCTAAGTTAAAATCAATTTGATTGGAAAACCTTGACCAACTAGTCACTAGGTCATGGATGCATTTCTTGGACTGATATGGATTTGTAAAACTGCTTTTAGGAGCTGGAACTTTTGACTTTGAATGAGCTCTTTTTCTTCTTCTTACTATGCCTGATTTGTATCCAATCGGAACAAGACCTTGTTTAATGGCCTTCTGTTTTGTGGAGTTGTGATGTATTGAAGGCAAAGGAGTTATAAGCTTGATTTGTTTGTGTCGTGTCCTAATTAGTTTTGGGCATGTAATGAAAGAGAAGTGTTTTGATTTCTTGGACTGAGATTTTGTGTCGTGTCCCCTTAATTTGAGGCAATATGAAGGCCTCTTTTCTGGAAAGAGACAGACAAGTTTGGAAGTTTATATACAAGTTTCAGCTGTTCTCGCTTTGCTATCATTCAAAATTTGTAAAACAGCATTTAGCAAGTACATTTAAAACTGATAGTCTGATGAAGCTCTCAATAGCATGAATGCAATCCAAAAGTGCAAAAAGAGTAGTCTGGGCACTAGAGCAACTCCAAGAGGTCTCAAGGACTTCTCCAAAAAGGGGAAAATACAAAACAAAAAAAAAGGAGTGCATTTGGATAAAAGGGAAGCATGAAAATCAATTCCCTTCGCAAAATCTCAATATCGGATCATTAACGCTTTGTCTGCTTTAATAAAGTTTAGTTAGAAATCTGATTAGGATAATCCAAACTAAGCCAAACTTTAGGGAGTTTTCATGATAGTCTCTCGGTACTTCAGACTTCCAAATGACATACCAAAGCCACAAAAACCAGAACTGAAAAGTGCAGTGATGGACCAAGAAAACTAACCCCAGATGAGGTTCAACCTAATCCCAATAAACCCTTCCCTAATCAAGCATGACTCCCACAATTAAACCATCATTTTTTACCTACATATAAATAGTGCCATCCACAAGAATGGACCGATAACGGACAAATATCCCAGGTGCATATCAACAGCACAGTTTACACTAAAACCCAAACTCCACAATCATATTAATACCAACGAGATACCAAATGTCCGAAATCAACTACTTGATTTCTTAACTGATAAACATGCTACTAATCAACAATTCGGAAATCAACTGTCAAAAGCATCGCTCTCGTTCATACAACGGCGACCATACTCATTGATGCGACTGTCTTCCATTTGAAAAAAATTCCGTCACAGCTTGACAGAACTCCATCTCAATTTCATCCTCCACGATTTTATTAGGCTCAATGAGGACACCCCTCAACCACCTTTATTAATTTGTCAACGAACCTCTAAATCTGTCTTCATGCGGCAGAGGACATCAACTACTTGTTCGTTTACCTTGTCACAAGGAATTGTTGGTTTGCTATTAACCGAATGAGTTGACCGGCGAGTACCAATTGCGCGAACCGATGCCACGGACTCATCAAGATGTTTTTTCTTGGCCCTTGATTCATTGCAAATACATATTCAGTCCAAGTTACATATTCAGTCCTCAGTGAACTCGTCGCGAAAATGCACTTTTCCACAATTGCAACAAGATCTGAAAACAAACAATTAGTTTAGTTTCAAGGCTTCAGAAATCAGATAAACCAAGCAATACTAGATTGTACTACGAACAGAGTAAAAATAAAAAAACTGAGAAAGTAAATTGGTGAGAATAGAGGAAGATATGTGATGCGATTAGCCGTCGGCGCGTCTCGCACGGGGAGGTAGAAATACAAAAGAGAGGAAACCTGGGACGCATGCGTATTTCAATTGAAAGCGTGCCTAGAAATCACGCTCTAAACCTGGACGCAAACATTTGTAATCTGGGTGCAAACTGTTTCTGAGGCGTATCTACAAAACACGCTTACTTGTGGAGCCGCAGACAATGTAACACTGAGCCACAATATCCACGTGGCTGTGAACATCAAAAGCGTGGCCTTTACTTACGATTTTGCTGTCACGGCTCATCTTCTCACCTCTTTATTTTATCATATCGTATCGTCTCATCTTCTTCTTCTTTTTCTTTTTTTTTTTTTTCTTTTTTTATCTGATCATCTCACCTCTCTCCTGGTAACAATTTTACGAAGGGCTATGAACATATTTGAAAATCATCATTTTGATCTTCATCTTTACCTGCGTGAAGTGAGTCATCAAATAAAGATGTCGACAACATTTCTTCTTAGGCAATGGCATAGAAGATTGGGACATTCACTTGGTCAGATACTATAGCAGATGGTGCATGTAGAAAATTTATGCACAATCTGACTAACATAAATGCGTACAGGAACATAAAATTCGCTTTGTTACCCTACTATTACAACTCATTGTACTACACGTGCTTATTGTTAGGATCGACACACACGCACACGATTTACGAGTATGAACAGTAAAGAATAAACACAGAGATATACGTGGTTCCCCAAAACCAGGTACGCTCCGGCATCTGGCCTTCTTTCTAGAACTCTATGAGCCACAGTTCTAACACTTATCAATATTGTGACTGAGATCCCCCAATAGTGTATGCCAGCTTGCAGAATTTTAACCATTTTTCTTTCCTTGTTCCCTTTTCTAAATGTTGGGCAGATGAAAAATAAGAGCAATGCTGAAAAAACAGAAGCTCAACTCCTTGACACGTTTGATTATGCATGGAACAAAGGCAATAATGGTGTTCGCCGTCCTAAACAATATTCTCCAAAAACTTGATAGAAGCTCTTCACCTTGTACCCTGTTTCCTGCTATATATTGTGAGGAAGCTTCTGACTTTCCAGGAGAAGAAAAAAGTATCAAAATTGAAGCCTGCAAGCCGCTTAAATTGGAAAAAGGATCCAACACATATGCTAATGAGAAGAACAATGATCTCCTCTCTCGAATTCTCAAAATAGGCAGATCACGGCTTAGATTTGTTTCAGTTAAATATGCTTTTGACGAGGACCATGCTACTACATGTGGGGTGGCCTTAGGTCATGGATCTGTTTGCAGAAGGATACCAGTTGAAGGAAGGAAAAGGTGTGCAGAGCACAAAGGGATGAAAGTCAATGCTTTGACCTCAAAGCTGATTTTAGATGAGAAATCACCTATTGATGAATCAACTGTACTAGATTCTGGTGTTGCCGCTACAAGTTTCTGCTTTGACAAAGTGAAGCCTCAACCAGTTACCGATAGTTTTCTAGTTGGCAACAATTCCTTTCTTATCTGTGGAATCACCTCGGATGATGGTACTCTGTGTAGAAAACCACCCATCCAAGGGAGAAAAAGATGTGAAGAGCACAAAGGAAGAAAGATTACAAGGCCCCATAAACCCCATATAACCTGCTCTCCAGTTTTCTCAGAGAGTGCAGCTATGAACGAAACAGGCACTATTTGTGGGGTTGATTTAAAAAATGGAACCGTGTGCAAAAGGCAACCTGTTGTAGGAAGAAAGAGGTGCGAAGAACACAAAGGCATGGGCGTTACTGGAACTCAGGACCCTGTTGTCCCTTAGGCAGCACCCCATTCGGGCCGTCCATGTTCGGTAATGGACGGCTTAGATTTCATCTCGACTACAGAAATGAAATCTGAGCCTGCCAAATCCGAATATGAACGGCTTGGATGGAAACACCACCAATGTAAATGACCCATCACAAGATTTGTTGGTTATTCCCTAACCTATCCTTTAATTTTAGTGGAGGAAGAATCAAGAAAATATCGAATTTATGCCTCATGAAACAAACATGTCATTCTAGAAAAATCATCAATAAAAATGATAAAGTACTTGTTACCTCCATGAGATGGTGTGTCCATATATAGGTCCGCACACATCGGTATGAACAAACTCCAATGGTGCTCTAGCCCTCCCGGAAGATGGGTCCGAGGGGCAGACTACAGGATATGAGTCGGATCCATCTCTCGCAGTCTGATTCTTCATTGCTGGAATTTTAAGGTGGTATTCCTTCATCTCAAGTCTGACATCTGGTGGACGGAGAAGACATGCTTAAGTCTTTCTATGAGCTCCTCCAGGAAGGTGTTGTTTGTGTTATGCAAAATGTTTCAATCGGAAATCCAGAATACGAATTCTATTACATTTACATATGAACAGAATTACAACATAATGAAATTACAAAAACTAAAATGCAAACCGAAACACAGAATGGATTTGTGAATCGAAACCCGTGTTTCACACGGTGTCCTTAAAACAGATTCATCGCCTACCGGAGGGTGTTGAGGTTACTCGGCGTCTGTCTCACAGGATTGATCCGACTCGGACCACGAACGTCAGAATTGTTAAAAAATGTAATTTGTAATCTTCTAGAATAATGTAGAAGGTGTATTTAAATATCTAAGTATAAAATTATTAGAAGTGTGTAGAAGTAATAATTACATTAGAAGATATTTGTATGGGTAGGACTAGATAATTCTAGAAGAAGCATGAAAGATGTCTTGTAATTAAGCACATGGGTTAAAGCTAGAAAAATCTACAAGTTAAGAGATTTTTGTAATGCACATGTGCTTATCTCTAGCTAGTTCTAGAGAATTCTATGTTGGTGGAATTGCTCTATAAATAGAGCCATGTTGTACTCATTTTGTTGCAATGAAAATCCAATTAAAGCCTTAAACAACTTGACTCATCCTCTCTTGTCCAATTTACTATAAAATCTAACCTAGCACCCCAACAATTTTGGTATCAGAGCAAAGGTTAATCGATCCATCCTTGTTCTTCTTTCATCCACCATGGAGACCAACTCTTCCACTTTCAACTATGCACAAAATCTCATCCCTATATTTGAGGGAGAGAACTATGGCTATTGGAGCATCCAAATGCAAACTTTATTTGTCTCACAAGAATTGTGGGATCTTGTTGAAAGCGGATACGAGGCACCGGCAAATGCCGAAGAAGAAGCAACTTGGACGGAAGCAAGGAAGAAGAAGTTCAAGGAGAACAAGAAGAAAGATGCTTTGGCTCTCCTCAACATTCAACGTGGGGTAAGCAAATCTATCTTTCCAAGAATTATGGGTGCAAAAACTTCAAAAGAAGTATGAGAAATATTAAAAATTGAATATCAAGGTTATGATAAGGTTATCTCCATTAAACTTCAAACACTATGGAGAGACTTTGATAATCTAGCAATGAAGGAAAATGAATCCATTCAAACGTTCTTTTCCCGAGTTGCTGGAATTATCAATCAAATTCGAAGTTATGGAGATACCCTTCCGGATAAAAGAATAGTTGAAAAGGTTCTTAGAAATTTGCCTCCAAAGTTTGATTATGTTGTAGCTGCTATCGAAGAATCCAAGGATTTGTCTAAACTTACTCGACATGAACTAATGAGTTCTCTCAAGGCCCATGAACAAAGAATGAGCAGGTTCACAAATCAATCCTTGGAGCAAGCATTTCAAAGCAAAATTAACTTTGGAGGAAAGAACCAAGAAGATCAAGAGAAGGGCTCATCTCGAGGAGGAGGCATGAACGGACAAAGACGTGGAGGCCAAAATGCATTTCAAGCCCGGAACAAAGGAAAAGGATACGCAAATCAGAGGAATCCTAATGGCGGTAACTCTAACTCTTGTTGCATTATTTGCAAAAAATCTAATCATGCATCTAAAGATTGTAGATTTAAATGCAAGAGATGCAAGGTTTCTAATCATTCTGATCAAGATTGCTGGTTCAATCAAGAAAAAAATAAAGCTAATTTTTCAGAAGAAAATGAAGCTGAACACCTATTCTCTTGCATGAATGCTCAACAAGAGTCAGATAACATTTGGTATCTGGATAGTGGATGCAGTAATCATATGACAGGCGATCGCAAAAAGTTCGTGCAGCTTGACGATAAAATCTCTTCACAAGTAAAGCTGGGAGATGGGAAGCTGCAAAATGTGAAAGGAAAAGGGGTTATCGCTGTCTACACAAATGGAGGTAACAAAAAATTAATTTCAGATGTTCTTTATGTTCCTGGGCTTACTCAAAACTTATTAAGTGTGGGGCAATTACTTCAAAAAGGATATGCGCTAAACTTTGATAAAGATGAGTGCACTATCATTGACAAGAAGAAAAATTTAAAAGTGGCAAATGTCAAAATGACTCCAAATAAAATTTTTCCATTAATAATGTCACTTAATGAAAATTTTGCCCTTAAAGGAGAAAAAATTGATGACTCATATTTGTGGCATCTAAGATATGGCCATTTAAATTACAAGGGCATGAGATTGCTAAAGGAGAAAAATATGGTGAAAGGGCTACCAAATATTGATAAAATTGATAAAGTTTGTGAGGGGTGTATTTATGGAAAAATGCACAGACTCCCATTTCCAAAGTTCGCTTGGAGAGCTAAAGTGCCTTTGGAATTGGTGCATTCTGATATTTTTGGCCCTACTAGAACACCATCTCTTGGTGGAAAGAGATATTTTCTCCTTTTTGTCGATGACTATACAAGGATGATGTGGCTATACATCCTTGACAAAAAATCAGAAGCTTTCTCTGTATTCCTCAAATTTCAAGCCTTGGTGGAGAGACAAAGCGGAAGACAAATAAAGACACTTCGGACAGATCGTGGTGGCGAATTCATCTACACTCCATTCATGGACTATTGCAAGGAAAAAGGAATCAAGAGGCAACTTACAATCCGGAAAACACCTCAGCAAAATGGAGTGGCAGAACGAAAGAACCGGACAATTGCAGAGATGGCAAGGAGCATGCTTAAAGGTAAAGGGCTTCCTAACTCATTCTGGGCTGAAGCTGTCAACACTGCTGTTTTCATCCTCAACCGTTCTCCCACTAAGGCAGTTCGAAACAAGACACCATATGAGGCGTGGAACAAAAAGAAGCCACAGGTAAATTTTCTAAAGATTTTCGGATGCATTGCATATGCATTAGTTCCCTCAGAAAAAAGGGAAAAATTTGACAAAAAAGGAGAAAAATATATTTTCATCGGATATAGTGACGAGTCGAAGGGTTATCGTCTCTATAATCCAAACACAAATAAATTTATGGTTTCTCGAGATGTAATATTTGATGAAGCTGCTGTGTGAAAGTGGGAGGACAATTCCTTCCAAGAGCCAAATTTTCTTGAGCTTGATGATGCAGGACATGAGCAAGAAACCTTGACTCCAGATCCAAGTCCAAATCAAAGTCCACGGACGAGTCCAGAGAGCTCATCATCAGATGATCTCAATCCAACAAGAAAGGTACGTTCCTTACGAGATATATATGACTTGTGTGACTTTGCCTTCTTCACTTGTGAACCACATAATTTTGAAGAAGCTTCAAAAGAAGAAATTTGGCTTAAAGCAATGAATGAAGAAATTGCAACTATTGAGAAAAACCACACATGGGAGCTCGTTGACTTGCCCAAAGGAAAAGATGTAATTGGTCTTAAATGGGTTTACAAGACCAAGTACAAAAAGATGGATCTATCCAAAAACACAAGGCCCGCTTAGTGGCTAAAGGCTATTCCCAACAACCTGGAATAGACTTTAATGAGACTTTTGCTCCAGTCGCAAGAATGGAGACAATACGGGCAGTCTTGGCCTTAGCAGCACAAAACGAGCTTCCCGTATATCAGCTGGATGTCAAATCTGCCTTTCTCAATGGTGAACTAGAAGAAGAAGTTTATGTGGAGCAACCACAAGGCTAGAAAGTCAAAGGAAAAGAAGGCAAGGTGTATCGCCTTCGGAAGGCCCTCTACGGCTTGAAGCAAGCACCGCGAGTTTGGAATAGCAATATTGACAAGTACTTCTGTCAAAGCGGATTTGAAAGAAGCCAAAGCGAACCATCCCTATATGTCAAAAAAGGAGGTACGCAAGATTTTCTCATTGTTTGCCTTTATGTTGATGATTTAATCTACACAGGCACCAATGTAGCAATGCTCGATGAATTTAAAAATGCTATGATGAAAGAATATGAGATGACAGATCTAGGCCTTATGAGATATTTTCTCGGCATTCAAGTAAGGCAATCCAAAGGAGAGATTTTTATCTCTCAAGAAAAATATCTTGAAGACTTATCAAAGAAATTCCGCATGAACAACTGCAAAGCAATCTCTACTCCACTCTCTTTAAATGAGAAGTTGCAATTAAATGATGGAGCGGAGAAGGTCGATGCTACGGCCTATCGAAGATTGGTTGGATCGCTAAACTATCTCAATCATACAAGGCCTGATATTGTGTATTCTGTAAATCTTATCTCGAGATTTATGCACGAGCCGAGCAAGCTACATTATGCAGTAGCCAAGCGGATCCTTCGTTATCTCCAAGGGACGAAGAAATTCGGCATCAGGTACACAAAAGAAAATGGCTGCAAGCTTATTGGCTACACCGATAGTGATTAGGATGGATCAATCGATGATCGAAAGAGCACATCTGGCCAAGTATTTTGCTTGGGAACTAAAATTATATATTGCAGTTCCAAAAAGCAAAGGACAATTGCCTTGTCCTCAGCAGAAGCAGAATATATTGCAGCAACAGATGCAGCATGTGAAGCTGTATGGCTTAGAAGAATTCTTTCTGATATGGAGCATAAAGAAGAAGGACCTACAGTCATCTACTGCGATAATATGTCAGCTATAGCAATGAGCAAAAATCCAGTCTTTCATGGCAGGACAAAGCACATTGAGCTCCGCCATCACTTTATCAGAGACTTAGTGCAAAATGGAGAAATTCAGCTTGAATTTGTCAATACGAAGGAGCAGCTAGCCGACATAATGACCAAAGCAATAGCAGCAGATAAATTCTCTCAGTTTCAAGAGATCATGAAGATTACAAATTAAGGAGTTTTAAAAAATGTAATTTGTAATCTTCTAGAATAATGTAGAAGGTGTATTTAAATATCTAAGTATAAAATTATTAGAAGTGTGTAGAAGTAATAATTACATTAGAAGATATTTGTATGGGTAGGACTAGATAATTCTAGAAGAAGCATGAAAGATGTCTTGTAATTAAGCACATGAGTTAAAGCTAGAAAAATCTAGAAGTTAGGAGATTTTTGTAATGCACATGTGCTTATCTCTTGCTAGTTCTAGAGAATTCTATGTTGGTGGAATTGCTCTATAAATAGAGCCATGTTGTACTCATTTTGTTGCAATGAAAATCCAATTAAAGCCTTAAACAACTTGACTCATCCTCTCTTGTCCAATTTACTACAAAATCTAACCTAGCACCCCAACAAGAATACTACCGAAGAACGTCTTGGCGAACTAACTCAGCGTCTGTCTCTCTCTCCCACTATATCAGAATGCTAGTGAACTCTTGCGTGAATTGGTGTGGAATTGTGAGAGGAACTGGTCCTTTATATAGGCAGCAAATGACCCTTGTAATTATGCACCCACTTGATTACGAGATTGAATGGCAGCAATGAAGGGAAAAAAAACTCCCACAATGAATAGGAGAGTAACCCCCATATTGAAGAGGGGAAAAACTCCTATCATGAATATGGGAAAGTTAACTCCGCCTGGTCTGTGCTTAGAGCCGTATCTTTATTCTCCAGCCGGTCCCAAGCCCGGATAAAGGAGGAGGGTTGTGCGTTAGGTAGCTGACAGCCAGCATGTAAAAAAACCCGTCAGATCTCTATGACATGAATCCAAATATGATAACGAAACATGCTAGGGCGTTCCCTTTAAGCGACGCGTTGTGCCTGCCTTCGGGTGCTTCGAAAAATGAGCAAGGGGCGCCACACCGGCGCCCGGGTGTGGTGATAAGTGAGCAAGGGTTCCCGTGTGTACCTGGACGAGCACGGGTAAAGAAGCTAGCCCAGGATTATAGGATTCGTTTAGCAACTTGGAATATAGGGACATTGACGGGTAAGACTAGGGAGCTAGTTGACACCATGCTTAGGAGGAAGATTAGTATAGCTTGTCTTCAGGAAACTAAGTGGGTAGGGGAGAAAGCTAGGGAAATAGAGAACACAGGTTATAAGCTCTACTATACGGGCAAGAATAGACATAGAAATGGAGTAGGTATTGTAGTAGATAAACACCTAAAGGATTCGGTAGTTACAGTCACGAGAAAAGGAGATCGGATTATTTTAGTTAAGCTTGTGATTGGAGGGAGCATAGTTAATATTATTAGTGCTTACGCACCCCAAATAGGTTTGGATGATCTCACTAAAGAGCAATTCTGGGAGCAGATGGATGACGTGGTTCAAGATATACCTTTCGGGGAGAAGCTATTTATAGGAGGCGATTTCAATGGCCATGTGGGAGTGCACAAGCAAGGGTATGAGAAGGTGCACGGGGGCTTTGGTTTTGGGGACCTTAACGAAGGTGGTCGGAGGATTTTAGATTTTGCAGTAGCTTTTGACCTTATAGTGGGAAATACCCTCTATAGGAAGAGAGAAGAGCACTTAATTACCTTTAAGAGCGGAGCCAATAGAAGCCAAATTGATTACTTTCTTGCTAGAGGTGCGGACCGCTTGACATGTAAGGATTGTAAGGTTATCCCCGGAGAGTGTTTAGTGGCACAACATAGACTTTTGGTGTTAGATATTAGTCTCAAGGGGAATATTAGAAGGAGAAAGGAAACTAGATGCCCACGAACTAAATGGTGGGGCCTAAGAGGGGAGAAACTAAAGGTATTCAAGGAAAGAATGTCCCAAGAAGTACAGTGGGGAGTGGAAGGAGATAGTGACAATATGTGGAATACCATAGCTGACGGTATTAGAAGAATATCGAGAGAAGTTCTCGGGGAGTCGAAGGGAAAAAGGTCCAATTTCTAAGGAGACATGGTGGTGGAATGATGAGGTTCAAACCAAGGTCAAAGCCAAGAAGGAGTGCTTTAAAAAGTGGCAAAAGGACCGGATTGAGGAAAAATTTTCAGGGTTATAAACAGGCTAGCAAAGAAGCTAAGAAAGCTGTTAGGGATGCTAAGTTGGAAGCCTATGAGAATTTCTATGCTAGACTCGATAGTAAAGATGGAGAAAAAATTATTTAAAACTTGCCAAGTTGCGAGAAAGGAGAGCTAAAGACGTTTCTCAAGTTAAGTGTATAAAAGATATTGATTCGGTGGTGTTGGTAAAAGACGAGGCGATCAAAGATAGATGGAAGTCGTACTTCGAGAAGTTGTTAAATGAGAAACATGAAGGAGGCTTTGGGGGGGAGGAAGAGTATGAACCTGGTGAGAATATAGAATATGAATTTTATCGGAGAATACAAAAGTTCGAAGTAGTCAAAGCTTTGAAAAGGATGAAACCAGGTAAGGCCTTAGGACCAGATGGTATCCCTATTGAAGTGTGGAAAAGTCTAGGTGACCTGGGGGTGACTTGGTTGACGAAATTGTTTAACAAGATTATTATGACGAGGAAGATGCCCGACGAATGGAGAAGGAGCACTCTAGTACCTATCTATAAGAATAAAGGGGATATTCAAAGCTGCAACAACTACAGAGGTATTAAATTGATGAGTCATACGATGAAGCTGTGGGAAAGAGTTATTGAGCATCGCTTGAGGGTAGTGACTACCGTGTCAGAGAAACAGTTTGGGTTCATGCCTGGTAGATCAACCATGGAAGCTATCTACTTATTAAGGAGAATGGTAGAAAAATATAGAGCAAAGAAGAAGGATCTCCATATGGTTTTCATAGACTTAGAAAAGGCTTATGATAGGGTGCCTAGAGACATCATATGGTGGGTTCTGGAGAGAAAGGGAGTGACCAAAGGGTATATCGAGGTGATTAGAGACATGTATGAAGGTGCCGTCACTACCATTCGATCACCAGTAGGGGAAACGAGTGAATTCCCAATCACTGTAGGATTGCATCAAGGGTCAGCCTTGAGCCCGTACCTTTTTGCATTAGTTATGGATGAATTGACTAGACAATTTCAGGAGGATATCCCGTGGTGTATGATGTTTGCAGATGACATTGTCCTCGTAGATGAATCCGCTAGAGGTGTTAATACGAAACTAGAAATTTGGAGGGAAGCATTAGAGTCAAAGGGTTTCCGAATCAGTAGGAGTAAAACAGAGTATATGGTGTGCAAGTTTAGTGGTACCAGCAGTGCGCACGAAGAAAGAGTGATGATCCAAGACCAGGAGATACCTAAGAGTGCTCATTTTAAATACTTAGGATCAATCATTAGTAGGGACGGAGAGATTGCCGATGATGTGAATCATAGGATTCAAGTGGGGTGGCTCAAGTGGAGGAGCGCTACTGGTGTACTGTGTGACAAGAGGGTACCCATAAAATTGAAGGGAAAATTTTATGGAACTGCCATCAGGCCAGCGATGCTTTACGGGACAGAATGTTGGCCTATTAAAAAACAACAGGTGACTAAGATGAGTGTAGCAGAAATGAGAATGTTGAGGTGGTTGTGTGGTAAGACTAGAAGAGATAGGATTAGAAATGAAACGGTTCGGGAAATGGTAGGTGTAGCACCCATAGAAGAGAAATTGAGGGAAAATAGGCTGAGATGGTTTGGGCATGTCTACCGTAGACCAGGAGATGCAGTAGTTAAGAGAGCAGATAGGATAGTTTTGGGTAGCAATGCTACAGGGAGGGGTAGACCTAAATTGACTTTAGATGCTGTGATACGCAACGATATGAGTAGAATAGGTTTGTGTGCACAAATGGCTCTTGACAGAGCTCAATGGAGAAAAAGGATTCATGTAGCCGACCCCAAGTAATTGGGACTTAAGGCTCAGTTTGGTTTGGTTTGGTTTGGTATGAATATGGGAAAGTTATTGGCTTGGGCATGCCAAATAACCCCCAGACCATTCACATTTCCAACAGTTTAATTCTTGTTACCCCACCGTTCTTAACTTCCTTACAATAGTTGCATATCAATTTGATAGAATTTCCCGCGAGAACCCTCTTACAATGCCTCCATGCAGGATATTCTTTCTTGACCTATGCGCTTGTGGTAGTATACTGCAGCATGATTGCGCATCCCTTTCGAGAACGCCTGGGTCGGAGCAGGAGCAGAAGGATGGGTCAGAGGCTTGGTACCGCCAATGGTTTCTTGAAGAAACTAAGACAATGATTCTAGCTACTCTAAGCGTGGTGAGCTTTGTGGCTCATGGTCTTATGACTAGAGTGTGCTGCCCCCATTTTGAGAGAGCTCTTCCAACAACATCTCTCTTCCCCTGTTTCTTGTTTTCTCGGCTGCTGCTGCTGTATTTTTGGACAGCCCCTTTGCCCCCATTTCCTCGTTTCCATTCCACTAAAATTAAAGAATAGGCTAGGGAATAGCCAACAAGATTGTGTACGACCCACACTCAAGTGCATGAAGTCCGAACACTTTTGTTAGCGTGTCGGGTCATGTCCTAGGTTGTACTAGTTTTTCTTTTGGTAGGATAAACTGATACCGGTCTAAATTTTGACTTTACGTTCTTACTTCTAGACACCGTTCTTACCATTTTAGCAGTTTCAAATTTTTTTAAAATAATTTTTCATGATCGCGCTCCTGTTTTTGTTCACGTTCATGCATGCCTATCATATGACTCAATCCATTCAATCCATTCCAGAGATCTGTAACGTCCGTAATTAAACTCATAATTACCGTTTTAATTATTAGCAATGTGCCCGTACGCTATAAACTCTTGGGGACCAGTGGTTGCATGGCCGCGCCACTGATTACTTTAACTTTCTAAAAATTGCACTTTGACGTAGAAATCTTCAACATTTCCTTTCATTTCCACTCCCTTCTTATTCCCAAATTCCGAAGTGTAATTAGAGCATCTGTATCTCTCTAGCTACTCCTCTCCTTTTCTCTACAGTGGCAAGCAAGACTTGAAAAATTAGGAGCATTAGTACCTTGTGGCCTTCCTCGCTACTTCGCAAAGATTATAACTTTGCTACAGTTCCTCACTATAGGAGGCGAGGAACTATTCATAAGCTACTTCAATATTTTATTGTTTTAATTGTTATCTTGTCCCCAATCATGACACACCCCTTATTATCTTATTCAATTAGGTGAATAATTAAAATTTTAAAATAGAATTGTCCGACCCACCCACCCCACCCACCCGCCCTTTTTAATAACCATACTCACTTTTTGTTTGTTTGTTTGTAATGTAAATTTGAGAAGTTGTCTTTCAAAATGAGAAAAAGTATACAAATAAAATGTTAAATTTGAAAATTCACATCACAAGAGGATAAAAGAGGATAATGGTTATAGAAAAGGAAACAAAATTTTAGCTTAATTCTTGCCATTTTAAGTGCTACCCCCTCTGCTCTAAGAGCAATACACAACAATATATAGGCAGGCAACTAGGCAAGGGAGTCCATTGAGGTCATGCATGACCTCACTCCAAGACAACGGCACCACCATTACTATGCCAACAGATTAGTACCTTATCTCTTCTTAATTTATTTGAATGCTGATGTATTGAATTCGGTACTCACAAGTCACAACCAACCTCTCTTTCCTACCTCTTACGTCTTTCCTTATCTCTTGTTCTTTTTGCACGATTTTCATCTACTCAAACAGACTTATTCCTGCAATTTTAGCAATACAAGTGACATCTTCTATATATAACAATGGTGTCTTAACTTATTTATACATATCATTGATATCTGGTCCTGTACTCCTTTTATCTCTCTCGAGTTTTGTTCAATGGCTTCCATAAGATCCCAAGTAGCCTCTTCTTCAACTTCACCTTGTAGTTATCATGTGTTTTTGAGCTTTCGAGGGGAAGACACTCGGAAGACTTTCACTGACCACCTCTACATGGCGTTGGGCTCTGCCGGATTTCGCACTTTTAGAGATGATGATGGGATTGAAAGAGGAGAGAACATCAAGTCAGAACTGCAAAAAGCAATTCAAGAGTCGAAGATATCAATAGTTGTCTTGTCCAAGAACTATGCATCTTCAAGTTGGTGCCTTGATGAGCTTTTGATGATCCTCAGACGACGGAGTACCTCTGGACACTTAGTTCTTCCCGTTTTCTATGATGTGGATCCATCCCTAGTGAGGAAGCAATCAGGATGTTTCGAAGAAGCATTTACGCGACATGAAGGGAAAGTTGAAGCAGAAAGTGGTGAAAGGAGAAAGGAATGGATGAGCAAGGTGGAAGAATGGAGGGCAGCCCTCAGGAAAGTTGCTGATTTAGCTGGGATGAACTTACAAAATCGTGCTGATGGGTAATTTCCTCCCGAGTCCTTTATCCTAAATACCATTCTAACATCTGTTTTGGGGATTTTTTTTTTTTGGATGAAATTGATTCATGCCAGAACCTTTTCTATTGGAGTTTTCCATTTTTTTGAGATGATGGTTTTACAGGCAAATGTCCATGGGTCTTTCTGTATGAAATTGTTTCATGCCGGGTCCTTTCGGTTTGAAGTTTACCGTTTTTGAGACGGAGGTTTTATATGGTTATGGTATCCATGGGACTTTCTGTATGAATTTGTTTCATGCCAAAACCTTTTGGATTGATATTTAACCTTTCTGAGACGGGGGTTTTATATGCAAATGGTAGTCCCACGCAACCTTTTTATTTCTTTCGATATTAAGCTATTGGTGATTAGATCCTGTTTGGCTATGGTTATTATTATTTTAAGTACTTATCTTCCGCTTTACGAGATATGTCATTCTGTCACAATATATCATCTTTAATTTAAAAAATAGGTACTTATTTCCCTTAGTGGAGTAGGGCCTAATTTATCTCCCTCCATCTTTTGTATTTTAATGTCATTTGTGCTACCATTTTTAGTTTTGAAACGCATAAGATACGATGATGTTTACAAAAACATAAAAATAATAGAGTATCTCAGCCTTCTCCTAAGTCAATCCCCGATCACTTAGCTTTTTAGACGATATACATCAACGGGGGTTAGCGGGGTATTAGTATGTTAGTCAACGGGGGTTCAGAGGCTATCCATAACCTTGAACCCTGAACGTACTCCCCACTGGGGAGAGAGGAGAACATGTCACTAGTGCTAGCTGGAAGTTCAAAAAGTTTTTCCCTATCATTTAGCTTGAAGCTCCAAGTGTTGTGAGGGTCACTTTTGAATCTGAGACCAAAGTTGGACATGTTATCTTTTCGTTTATGTTTAGGTTCTCTTAATTATGTTATGCCTGGTGATTCATTTCCAATCACAGTAATTTAACAGAAACTTGGTCTTTCTTCTTAAAAAATAGCAACAGTAGGAAAGCAGATTAGTAGGAAAAAGAGTTTTCTTTTTGCAACTAATTATTGTCAAATGCATTTTTTCGAGTGTAGAACTCTTGGTTTTCCAACAATGACGATAACAGAGTTTTCTTATTGTGCTTTATTTTCCATCTAGGCATGAGTCGAGGTTTATCCAAAAAATTATCAAAGTAGTTGGAGACAAACTAAGTCGCACAATCTTGGACATTACCCCCTATGCAATTGGAATACATTCTCGAGCTAGAAAAATTCAATTTTGGCTAGAAGATGGATCGACTGATGTTGGTGTAGCTGCAATTTGTGGAATGGGTGGAATAGGGAAGACAACCATCGCAAAGTTTCTATATAATTTGAACTTCTCAAAATTTAAAGGTAGCAGTTTCCTTGCAAATGTAAGAGAAACTTCAAAACAACAGGATGGTTTACTTTGTTTACAAAGACAACTTCTTTCAGATATTTTGAAAGGAAGAAAGGAAAAGATATACAATGTTGATGAAGGAATTGTCAAGATTAAAGAAGCCTTGAGTTTCAAAAGGATTCTTGTGGTTCTTGATGACGTTGATAAGCTAGAACAATTAGATGCAGTGCTCGGAATGCGTGATTGGCTTTTTCCGGGGAGCAAGATCATTATAACCACTCGGCATGAGCGCTTGCTAGGGGCTCATGAAGTTTGCAATGTGCATATGATTGAAAAATTAAAGTATGATGAATCCTTTGAGCTATTTAGTTTGCATGCCTTTGGACAAAGTCATCCCATTGATGAATACGTAGACTACTCAAAGTGGGTGGTCCGCCATTGTGGGGGGCTTCCATTGGCTATTAAAATTTTGGGCTCTTCTTTGTCGGGAAAAAGCTTAGAATTGTGGAAGAGTCAATTAGAAAAATTGAAAGTGATCCCCGATAGTGAAATTCTGGATAAACTTAAAATAAGCTATGATTCTTTGCAAGACGATCACGATAAAAGTTTATTCCTCCATCTTGCTTGTTTCTTTGGTGGGAGTGATAAGGACTATACAATTACAATCCTAGACCACTGTGATTTTTACACAGCGGTTGGGATTCAAAATCTCATGGATAGATGTCTAGTAACAGTTGATGGATCCAACAAGGTGGTGATGCATCATTTGCTTCAAGAAATGGGAAGAGAAATAGTCCGTCAAGAATCACCTAAGGAGCCAGGAGAACGTAGCAGATTGTGTAATCATAAAGATTCCTTTAATGTTTTAAGACAAAAGACTGTAAGAATTACAAGTGCTCCTCTTGTATATTTGTAAATGTATATTTGTGTTGTTATGGCTTTTACTAATCAATGTTCTCTCTCTCTCTCTCTTTCTCTCTCTCTCTCTCTCTCTCCCTCTCTCTCCCATCCACCTGCCCTCCCCTCCCCTCCCCTCCCCTCTCCCCCTTTTCTTTTTTTCTCCAGGGCACAAGAAAAATTGAAGGCCTCATTCTGGATATGAGTTTATTGAAGGAAGATACGTCTGCCCGGAGAATATTTGGTGTTAATAGAAAACGCAGTCTTGATGAATTCTTGGAAAACTCATTATTGTCAAATGTAGGGAATATGCTCAAGAGATATCGTTTTGGCTTCTTCTCCCGGAACTCTGCTGGCATTGCTCCAGCAGATTCAAATCAAATAGCTTTGGAAACTGATGCATTTTCAAAAATGCATAATTTAAAATTTCTGCAGCTCGGTCATGTACAACTATTTGGAGGCTATCAAAATTTTCCCAAAGAACTAAGATGGTTGGTTTGGCGTGGCTTCCCATTTGAATCCATACCCAGTTATTTCCCATTGGAGACCTTGGTTGCCCTTGAGATGCCTCATAGCCGCTTGAAGAATTTTTTGGAAGGAACTATGGTATATTATGTTTTGCCTTTTCTCTTTTCTTAATTTTGTAGGCGAATTAACAGAAGGATTATAATCCTTCCATTTATTTTGTTGTTTGACAGTTTCTTGAGTTACTGAAAATCCTTAATCTCAGTCACTCCCATAACCTTGCCAAAACTCCTGACTTCATAGTATTCCCCAACCTTGAGAGACTGGTACTTGAAGATTGTACAAGGTTGGTCGAGATTGACGAATCCGTTGGACACTTGGAGAGACTTGTTTTGTTAAATTTAAAAGATTGCAGCAATCTGAGGAAGCTTCCAAGAAGCATTGGTATGCTAAAATCTTTGGGAACACTTGACATCTCAGGTTGTTTAAATCTTGAGAATTTACCAAGCGAGATGGGAAATATGGATTCTGTAGCAGTGCTACGAGCAGAAGATGTAGCTGTCACAACTCAATCACCCTCTAAAATTCAGAATGTCAAAGCCTGCTATTCGTTCATCTGGCTGTTGCCATTGAAGCCGAAAAAAAATATTGAAACTTCTTGGGCAGCTTCTTTACCTCGATCCTTGGTAAAACTAAGTCTTGTGCGCTGCAATCTATCAGACAATACTTTCCCTACAGATCTTGGCAGCCTTTCCTCCTTGCAGAAATTAGATCTGAGCGACAACCCTATAACTAGCCTCCCAGATTGCGTCAAAGGTCTTACTCGGCTTGAATCGCTTTACGTATCCGGGTGCGATAGGCTTCGTTCACTAGTAGTACCGCAGAAACTTTTTGGATGTTTAGTCATGTTCTGCAAATCGTTGGAGAAGGTAACATTTCTGTCACCTGCATTTGCGAAAAATTCGTCGGTCAAAAAACACAGATCGTTGAATGAAGGAACATTTCTATCGCCTGCATTCACCTTAGACTACGATCTAATTCACTTTCGCAGGGTGGAACCAAATTTTTTTGCTATTATAGGGAGTGACAGTGTGGTAGAAATTTCCGGTATATTCAAGTTGGAACCCATAGGAAATGTTGATGAAGAGATAATTAACAATCTAGGCTTGTTCCACGTGGGATCCATGGGAAACCTAAAGGTCATGCTTGCAATCCCCAGCTTATCCGTACAGAAGCTTCCTATGCAGGTCTCTCTCTCTCTCTCTCTCTCTCTCTCTCTCTCTCTGTCTCTCTCTCTGGGTAATTGGCTAACTTATGCCTTTTCGTGGCACAGGGATGCCATGAAGAACATGTGTTCTACACTTACCTTCCGGGGACCAAGGTTCCAGGTTGGTTCAATCTTACAAGTAAAGGATCTTCATTATCTTGTACGGCCCCACATCATAATGGCAGAATCCAAGGCTTGAGTTTGTGTACCGTGTATAATGGAGATTACACATTTAATGGTGGTGGTATTTACTTGAATACAGTTTTCAGTAATGCTACCAAGAGATTGATTTGGAGCCATTGCCCACTATTCACTGGCATTCCAGAAGGTGACGAGGAAATGATTTGGTTGAGCTATTGGAAGTTTGAAAATCAGGTGGAAGCTGGTGATGAAATGAATATTTCAGTGTTCACAGCGGAAGGATTTCAAGTAAAGGAGGTAGGAGTCCATCTTGTGTATAACACGGAGAATGCAGAGAAGATTATTGAAGAAGTATCAGAAGAAATTGAACGCTACGGAGTTGTTGTTCCTGGAAGACAGTCTTCATATCAGGAAAACACACAAGTCTTTGTTCTTGGCTCTCGGTGCTTTTCTTTTGACGTAATCAAAACTCTTCAATGTGGGCGTTTAACATTGCCTGAATTATCCCTTGGCGAGCTGGATCCATCGGATAGTTCACTCGGTTAGAAAAGTCCTGTCATTTTTTGGATAGACAGTAGTAAATTTTAGTGTTCTGTTTTCGGATGGGAACGAGCGGTCCACTCGGTTACAAACAGTTATTCCGGGCCGCTCGGTTACAAACAGTTATTCCGCCTTTCACAAAAGTAGGTACCCAAGTACTTCTCATACTTGATTAATCTTTCATTCAAGGGGTCAGTCATGCGTGCAAGCATACTGTCATTTAAGCTTGGGATGGAGGACCATGTTGTGCACTGGGCGGACAGCACCGTGAAGTGCACGGTTCGAGCCATTGGATCGTGCATATGACGGCTCGGATCTTATCTTGAAGAATGAACAACTCTCGGTTGTCCATTGCCGAGATGAGATCCGAACCGACAGCCCGAATCGTGCATAGCACAGTTCCTTGATCCATTTAGCTCTGCTTGGTGTATGGATGATGATTTCACCTATCTCTTTGTGGCTTCATTCAATTTCTTATTAAATGTATGTTTTTTCTCTTTTTCTTTTCTTTCGGCCTTTTCTATGCTTCAAGATCTTCCTTGTATCTAGTGTTTCGGCCATCTCGATGTGCCCTTTGTTGTCTATTAAAAAAAATACTTCTCATATACGTCTATTCAAGATGCACATGAACTAGCTTATTCACCAACCAGAAAAAAGGACTGTCTTCTTCCTATGTTAGACAGACACAAAAGGCAAAGACGAAGAGAATTGGGGCTGTTGCCCCTTCAAAAGAAGTCAAAGTTTTTATCCATGAGATGTTTTATTTGATTTTCCAAATTTCTCCCGATCAAGTTTTCATTTTCCCTTCTCTTACATTTTAATTCGTTTTTTTATACTCCCTCCGTTCCTTATTTAGAGTCCAGCATTTCATTTTGGGCTGTCCCTTAATAAGTGTCCATTTTATAAAGTTAGTGGGTAAAAATTTGTATATTGTCTATTTTGTCCCTAAAAGTATATTCCATTTTAAAAAGTAAGTGAGTAAAAGTGTAATGATGATGGGTAAGTAGGGAAAGTGGAGAAAAAAGTTGATGTGAAAGGTATAATGATGATGTCTTTTTAATAAGTTGGAGTTACGAATTAGGACATTTAAAAAGGGATGAAGGGAGTACCTAGTATTTATTTATTCAAGAGGAAAAAAAGTGGTGTGGCGTTTTTAATTTGAGTTGACATTAGTAAAGTTCGGGTGATGTTAGTTAATTTTAGGTGACCTTAACAAAATTTTCTGTGGCATGAGTAATTTTAGGGTGGCATCAGTAATTATTGGATTAGCAGTAGTATATTGGAGGCAAATGTTAAGGTAGCATTTGCAAAAAGTGAGTCTACTCCTCTCGCCGTTGATCTTCATGCTTTCCCTATTCCTTAGGTTAAAGATAGGAATGATTCCAGCCGAAAAGCCACTGAGGCTCTCATTTCACCCCCAATATCTCCATGGGAGGAAAACTTCGCCATCCAACAACCATGTTTTGACTTGGCTTGAAGTGACAATTCTAGGGCCCAATTGCAGCCATCGTCGGCCGGATCACGGAAAACAACCCTGTTCGAGACCCATTCCCTCTCTGGTGCATCGCTACTTCGACTTGAGCTCCTCCAATCCTATTTAAATGTGTGAAAATTGGCCACCATGAAATCCAATGGTCAAGGTTTGAAATACGTTTGGCACCCACCAATAGTGCTAAAGAATTATACACTCCCTTTTACCACCGAATTTTTATGATCATTTTGGAGATCCCATTTCTTATATCGTGATTTTTTCTTTCAAACATTATACTGAGTGGCACAAGAATCCTACATTGTTTTTCCATGCAATACTGGATTTTTGTTTTCTACGTCACAAAATAAATTAACGTTTTGATGAACAAAAAGAAGGGATAAAGGCACTTGAAATATAATAGAGATGGGAATAGTTCTTGTTCATATGACGACTTTTTTTTTTTTTTTAAATTTTTAGAAAAGGGCTTCTTCTTGGCCGGTCCCATGTGCGTGGACTACACCCCATCAACTCCCAGGGCACAGAAATAAAAAGAAAGTGCATAAATGATAAGGTCCTATCCAAAAGTGCATAGTCTGTTTAAATAGCTTATGCTCCATTAATAATCAAATTTGGATTTATATTAGGTTTATTTCACTAATTAGGGTTAGTTATAAGAGTTTACGAGAAAACTAAGCCCAATAACTCAACTAATACCAGAAACAATTAACCCTAATTAGGGCTAGGCAATTTGGTTAGTTAAGTGCAAACCATGGTTAGCAGGTCTAGGTTAAAATCAATTTGATTGGAAAGTCAACCTTGACCAACTAGTCACTAGGTCATGGATGCATTTCTTGGACTGATATGGATTTGTAAAACTGCTTTTAGGAGCTGGAACTTTTGGCTTTGAATGAGCTCTTTTTCTTCTTCTTACCTATGCCTGATTTGTATCCAATCGGAACAAGACCTTGTTTAATGGCCTTATGTTTTGTGGAGTTGTGATGTATTGAAGGCAAAGGAGTTATAAGCTTGATTTGTTTGTGTCGTGTCCTAATTAGTTTTGGGCGCGTAATGAAAGAGAAGTGTTTTGATTTCTTGAACTGAGATTTTGTGTCTTGTCCCCTTAATTTGAGGCAACATGAAGGCCTTTTTTCTGGAAAGAGACAGACAAGTTTGTAAGTTCATATACAAGTTTCAGCTGTTCTAGGTTTGCTATCATTCAGAATTTGTAAAACAGAATTTAGCAAGTACATTTAAAACTGATAATCTGATGAAGCTCTCAATAGCATGAATGCAATCCAAAAGTGCAAAAAGAGTACTCTGGGCACTAGAGCAACTCCAAGAGATCTCAAGGACTTCTCCAAAAAGGGGAATATACAAAACAAAAAAAAGAAGTGCATTTGGATAAAAGGGGAGCGGGAAATCAATTTTCTTCGCAAAATCTCAATAACGGATCATTAACGCTTTGTCTGCTTTAATAAAGTTTAGTTAGAAATCTGATTAGGATAATCCAAACTAAGCCAAACTTTAGGGAATACTCATGATAGTCTCTCGGTACTTCAGACTTGCAAATGACATACCAAAGCCACAAAAAACCAGAACTGAAAACTGCAGTGATGGACCAAGAAAACTAACCCCGGATGAGGTTCAACTTCAACCTAATCCCAATAAACCCTTCTCTAATCAAGCATGACTCCCACAATTAAACCATCATTTTTTACCTACATATAAATAGTGCCATCCACAAGAATGGACCGATAACGGACAAATATCCCAGCTGCATATCAACAGCACAGTTTACACTAAAACCCAGACTCCACAATGGAGATACAAAATATCCGAAATCAACTACTTGATTTCTTAACTGATAAACATGCTACTAATCAACAATTCCGAAATCAACTGCCAAAAGCATCGCTCTCGTTCATCCAACAGCGACTATACTCATTGATGCGACTGTCTTCCATTTGAAAAAAATTCCGTCACAGCTTGACAGAACTTCATCTCAATTTCATCCACTACGATTTTATTAGGCTCAATGAGGACACCGCTCAACCACCTTTATTAAATTGTCAACGAATCTCTAAATCTGTGTTCATGCGGCAGAGGACATCAACTACTTGTTCATTCACCTTGTCACAAGGAATTGTTGGTTTACATCGTAAACAAACCTCTCCTCCGGCGCCCTTGACAAAAGTAGGCTCCTTAGTGAACTCGTCGCGAAAAAGCACTTTTCTACAATTGCAACAAGATCTGAAAACAAACAATTAGTTTAGTTTCAAGGCTTCAGAAATCAGATATACCAAGCAATACTAGATTGTACTACGAACAGAGTAAAAATAAAAAAAAATCCAATGATTCGTTGTGGAGAACAAAAAATCCTCAAGCTCAAAGGAGGAGCACAAACTCGTCAGATAAAAATTACGTGAATCGATATCTTAGTAGGAGGAATAGAACGTCGCGATTTGTTTTTCATGAGCCGGCTGACGATGGAAGGAATGGCGCCACTAGAATTGCTGCTCCAGATGAAGTCGAAACAGGATTGTTGAGTGACGAAATTGACCTCGCATGGAGGTATTGGGGTGAAACGGGGAGCCTCGGCGGGTTTTTTTCTACCGGAATCATTGATATTTTTAAGTAGGAGGAATAGGAGAAGGATGAAAGATTAACGGTGACAGGAGTAGAATCATCATGTATTTCCGGTTTCGTCAAGACAAAATCAAGTTTTTCACGCACAGAGCCACCCATTATTGTTGAATCAACAGGGTCAATCTGCTCTACAACTCCTTCCGCCATCAACCATCGTGGATGGAATCGCTTCATTCAACAATGGAAAGCTCTGTGCGTGAAAAACTTGATTCCATTGTCACTAAATTAGAAATCCATGATGATTCAACTCTTCTCGTCATTAATCTTCACGCTTCTCTTAGTCCTCACCCGGCAGAAAAGCCGTTGAGGCCCTCGTTCTCCCCAAATACTTCCACGCGAGGACAATTACTTCACTAAACAACCCTGCTTTGATTTCATATGGAGCGGCAATTCCAGCGGCACAATTGTGTATTCATCGCCCCCGGATCATGGAGGACAACTGAAACGTTCTATTCCTCTTACCAACGTATTTATTAGTAGAATTTAAGATGGTTGGCCATAGCAGCAAACACTCGATCTATCACTACCAGGAGGATCTCACAAGCAGCAGTAAAACCTCCTTTTAAAACTCCTTTGTAAATGTCAAAATTCACCAAGTCAGAAAGTTTTGCCCTCATCTTCCGGATCCTTTCAAAACTCCTCAAATGTCGCCGGTGAATTCCAACAAACCTTTCTCTGTGGTGTTAGACCTTTTCTTTTTCATTTTTTTTTCCCTTTGAATTTGCAAACACATATGGTGGATCAGAAATTTTGCCCTCATTTTCCGGATGTTCAAGACCCCATTCCCTCTCTGGTGCGTCACTTCGACTTGGGAGACTCACTTAGGTACGTTTGACCCTAAATAAACCCAAGGCTTTCCAAAATAAAACAGTGCAGTTTCTGTTAAAAATGTGGAGGCATATAAATGATAGCAACTTGTATTACCGTTAGATGACTTCCTGTTAGCCATCTGATAATTTTATTTTTAAAGATAGAAAGAATATTCTTCTAATGAATCTAAACCTCTCTACCCTCGCTTTTTAGGCAAAACATATAAATGAGAGCAATCTCTATAACCATTAGAATACTTTGTGCTAACTTTGTAGCCATCGGATCATTTATTTTTTAGTAAAAGATACATAGAATATCTCTTCGTAAATATTGCATTTTACTCTTGGCCGCAAAAAAATACATTTGGCCACAATGAATTACTCTTGACCACAATGAATTACTCATGGCCGCAATGAATTACTCGTTGCCGAATATTAATTTTGGCAGCATCGAATTGCACTTGGCCAAAACTAATTACTCTATCCCGCATCGAATTGCACTTGGCCGCATCAAATTGCTCTGGGCCGCATTTAATTGCTCTGGGCCGCATTTAATTACTCTTGGCCGCATTGAATTGAACTTAGCTAGATCAAATTGCATTTGGCCACATCGAATTACCCTTGGCCGCATGGAACTGCACTTGGCCGCATCGAATTGCAATTGGCCACATCGAATTGCTTTTGGCCACATTGAATTTGCACTTGTCTGCATTTAATTACTCTTGGTCACATCGAATTACTCTTGGTCGCATTGAATTGCCTTGGCCGGTATGAATTACTCTTGGCCACATCAAATTGTTTTTGGCCACTTCGAATTACTTTACGGTCTCACAATTCGTTGCAGTCAAAAGTAATTCCTTGTGGTCAGAAGTAATGTTTTACGGCCAAAAGTAATTATTTGCAGCCAATAGTAATTCTTCATAGTCAGGAGTAATTCATCGCGGCCAGGAGTAATTCATCGTGGCCAAGCGTAATTTTTTATAACAGGAGTAATTCTTCGCGGTCAGGAGTAATATTTTGCGGCCATGAGTAATTCTTCCGGCCAAAAGTAATTCTTTACGACCAATAGTAATTTTTCACGTCAGATTCTTTTTCTTTTTAACTAATAGGTAAGAGAACAAATTGTTGCTCAAAACAACTTGAGTTGTTGGTTTAAATGATTTGGAGTTTCATGATCTATCTGGGATTAAAGATTGTAAGTTTTTTCTTGGAGCCTTTTGGGTAGATAGAGTTTCATACACTACTCCTTACTTGATTATATGTAATCTTGGATCTATTTTGTTTTTCTATTTTTTTAGGTCAGTTAAAGAAACAAGTGCAATAGGAGTGTCACTATTGAGTGAGTGGACATTCTAAAATTTGAATTTGAGTTGAAATCCTGTATGATTATACATTCTTAATATCTCTGATGCTATCCTTGAATGCAACTAATAGAATTAAACAAATTTGGTAACATTTCTTGTGTTAGACAACTTTATGAGCTTGATTAGATGGATCATGTTTGAAGTTTATTCTTAAAATGAAAATTTTCAAGAAGTAGATTTTGTTGGGAGAAGATCTTTTTTTCTAATTCACGGTTATTTGTAATGCTCATCTCGCATAAGATGGGATCATACGCATATCCGAGACTCACCTTATGTAAGATGGCGTTAAAAAAACCGTTATATCCACATAGAAAATTCGGAAAAGTGGAATTTGATACTTCGTTTAGACTATGTTTATAAAGCATGCGCCGTACTAATATCTACCAATCTCTTATCAGCATGGTCTCGAAAGTGAATGATGTTGATCATCTTTATGTGCTCGAAAAAAGCTCGCATTTGGGCCCAAGTGGACCCAACTTAAGGGTACACTACCGGGGACTGCATGAAAGCCAACTCCCCAAAGAAAAAAAAAGGCAGCAATGCTACTTCATGCAACTCCCCAAAGAAAAAAAGACAGCAATGCTACTCTCACTGCTCACACTCCTCTCCCAATTTCACCGTCTGTCCCAGGCTCTCAGCAATCAATTGTCCGGATTTTAAAAGACTCTTCAAGTGAAGAGTTGTCTTTTAAAATCTGAATAATCTAAACACTTTTAGATGGTGAGATTGAATACGGTGGGAAATGGGTGAAAAGGAGCGGTAAGCGTGTACATTTCCAAAAAAAAAAAAAACTGAGAGAACCCAGCTGGTATTGCAGGGTTGTTAGTGGGGAGTAGTAATTTAGAAACTGACCGGCGCTATTTTAAACGGCAATGCTTAACGGTCGTTTCATTCTTGGGTGATTGCAAATGGGAGCAAGTAAAGGATATGTCGTCTCCTCCAGATTGAAGAGGGAAGATTGTAAACGCACCAAACATATATGACTCTGTTTTCTCCGATTGGAAGGTCTTCTCTCTCTCTCTCTCTCTCTCTCTCTCTCTCTCTCTCTCTCTCTCTCTCACCAGGCATTCAATATCTAGTCTCTAAGCTCTCCATAACATCAAAAAAATGCAAACAAAATACTCCATAAAACAGGATATTGATAACTAAAAACAATAATGAAGACCGTAGCAAGGTTTACAAATTTTATATAGCATCTAACTGAATTGATATTCAGTTTTTAAAAATTCTCATCACAACCTAGTCAAATGAATAGCAATGAACGAAACGGGTGTTGAGATTGATCACGCCATATTGATCCAAACTGTTCTTTTCTTACTAAGATTGCAGAAACAGTAACTCCCTTTCTTTTTAGCTTGGAGAGGAAGTGAACTTTCTTTACTAGAGTCCCATCTGCAGCTGATGAAATTTTAGCCCCGCAATTCGACAGAAACCAACTCTTTCCTTGAATCTCATCTTCGTCCAATGCTTCCCAAGCTGCTTTCGTAAAATTATACTTGTAAAAACCCCATGCTGTTTTTGTAAAACCATACATGCAAAAACGGCCGTACGGAATCAACCCAGTTGAAGAAACCCTTATGACCTCCTTGTTGCACTGTAGGAAGTACGTATCCCTGTCTTCAGTTCCAAACTTATTAACTTCCGCTCCCATGAAACCGTTAGTCATGGTGAAATCAATCGTGTTGAAACGAAGTGCCCGTCCATAGCTGTCAATAAGATACAAATAACGGTCAACAAAAAACATGTGCACGATACGTTGATAAATATCCAAGGGAGTGATGAACATTTTCCAATCATCGTCACCCGGGTGGGCAATTGCGATACATCGCGGCCAGTGAGTACCAGCAAGGGCTACACAATTGGGAGTACCCTCAAGCATGGAAAGGTGGAGGCCTTCTTGGCATCTCGAGTTTCACTCGAGTAAAGGGGTTTAGCAAGAACACCCGAGGGACTTGCTTGCAACATTCACATGTCAATAAGACCACCCAACCATTTTCCGAATGTAGGACAAAGGTCTGAGCAAATTCTGGAAGATCAACAGTGAATTTGGTGTTAGTTCATCGGCTGAAAAACTCCCTCTCGCTTTCACGATGATCCTTAATGATCATCAGCCATGGAAAATTACACCCAGGCAATGTTGGGACTTGTCCTTCTTTTTGGAAATTACGGAAGGCGTTCAACCAGGGCTTACAAACAGCAGATAAGCGCAGATTGTCGGTAAATCGCAAACGTTTCATAATCATCCATATAAGAAGATTGGGAATACATGACCAAGTTTCTTCCATTGTGTCAACTCCAAGATTTTCTCTGTCTACAACTGCAGACATTTGGATCATCAATGCGGCGAAAAGTTAGTAATTGAACAGCATAGAATTCCATATGTAGCTAATAAGAGAATAAGATGCTCAAATCGAGTTATACACATTAAGGATTGAATTTCTTTAACCGGCCGAATCATGTACATGTATATCTTTCTATGTAAGTTTTCTATCTTTCTCTGTATCATAATACACCATACAAACAACAAAAAAGTATAGGAACGCAACTTTAAAACACAGCTGTGCCCCTAGCCGTTGTGTCTGGAGTTGTGTTTTAGAATTGTGTCTGTGATTCCGTATCATTGCTCTACAAATAGGGACACATTCCAAAACTGATAAACAAACGGAGAGAAACAAATTGTGAAATAAAAATCATGGTCTTGTGTAATTGAAGACTAACCTGTATTGGAATAGGAGAGTTGAGGACGTCAAGTTAAATCACTGAGAGGGAGAGGAGAGAGAGACGGTAACCCTAAAACGCCAACGACACAACATAGCGTCAAGTCAAATTCTTTTATGTGCTGATTCTGCTGAACTGCCTCTCCTTGGTATTTTTTGGTGTCCCCAAAGCCAACGACACAACATAGCGTCACAAGATTGTGTACGACCTACCCTCAAGTGAATGAAACCCTATTTATGCTTTATGAGCGTGTTGGGTCATGCCTAAGGTTATGTCTTAAGATAAGTCGGGATAAATCATAGTATCTACTTAAATAATTTTCTCATGCAACCCTGCTCTATGGGATAGTTATAATCTTCACAAAACGCCAATTACCATTTTGACATATTTTTTTATTTGATCATATAAGGTAACATTATTTTACATAGAGATACATTGTCTAAAAAATAAGGGTAGAAAGAGAGATTTATTAGGAGAATATTCTCTGTATTAACATAAAGTGATCTAACGGTTATAAAGTCTTATTTATATATCTAGACATTTTCAATAAAAACTGTTTTATTTTATAATATAATTTTTTTTTTGTAGGATAAGCTGATACCGGTCTAAATTTTGGCTTTACGTTCTTACTTCTAGACACCGTTCTTACACTTTTCATAGTTTGAAATGTTTTCGAAATAATTTTTCACGCTCTCACTCCTACTTTTGTTCACTTTCATGCACGCCCACACATGGCTTAATCCATGGCAGAGACCCGAAACGCCCGTGATTGAGTTTTCCATCTTGCTATACTTTTTTATGCATTTCTTTTCAAGTGTCGTATTAATCAGAGTTCAAATGTGAGATCCTCAACTGTAGCAAAAAATAACACAACAGAAACGGGATTAAAGCAAAAACATTTTCCCCAACTAATAAATTAGGGCCCTTTTTTAAAATAAAAAAACGAGATTGTCTTATTCACGGAGTAGTCATGAATAAGACATTCATAGAGGCACGTGATCTAGGCCGCCCGTTCCGTCTTTGGACGGACCGGATTTAAATGAAACTTCCAAAGCCGGAACTGACGGATGCGATTCACCTCCGTAAACTCCGTTCATGGAAGCTCCATTAAAAGGATTTTTTGTAAAACAAAAAACCAGTGGTTAACAAAAACAAATAGCTAACCTAAGCTTGAGGTTGGGATTGGGAAGCATCCCAGTACAGCCAGGGATTTGTTGTGGAGAGCAAAAAATCCTCCAGCTCAAAGGAGGAGCACAAACTCGTAAGATCGAAATCACATGAATTGATACTTTGGTAGGAGGAATAGAACATCGCGGTTTGTTTTCCATGATCCGGCTAACGATGGATGGAATCAGGCCGCTAGAATTGCCGCTCCAGGTGAAGTCAAAACAGGATTGTTGAATGACGAAATTGACCTCGCATGGACGTATTGGGGTGAAATGGGAGTCTCGGCCGGTTTTTTCTACCGGAATCATTGATATCTTTAACTATGAGGAATAGGAGAAGCATGAAGGATTAACAGTGACAGGTCAAGACAAAATCAAGTTTTTCGCACACAGAGCTTGTTAGGAATTGAACTCCTTGTTCAACTTACAACGCCCTACGGATCTTGGAAACTAGGATCACAGAAATCGCAAGCAAACAAAAAAAATAGTGCGTAACGAACAAGAAAAGAAAGAACACAAGATATACGTGGAAAACCTCAACGCGAGGAAAAACCACGGGAGCCACACCAGTCCACTATGAAATCGAATCAAGAGTACAAGTCTTCTCGCAATCTCTCTGAGATCTGCGTTTTCTCTCGTCTCTCTCTGTTTTTCTCTAAAAAACAAGTTGACCTAATTACATACAAGCTGCAGTGTAAAATAGGTCGAGTCCTATGTGGAAATTACACCACAAGTCCTTAAAATATATCGAAGGTTGTTTGCACCCCTAACAATCTCCCACTTGAAGATAACCGAAGCATCAGCAAACAAACAACTGCAAACCCAAATAATCTCAATCAACGCGGACGTAGTCATCTGACCCCTCTTGGTGTGGCTCCAGCCCCATCATCTTTTCAAACATGAAGGCCAACTGAAGTTGAACACAACTTCAGTTTCTCAACAATAACAGGCTTGGTTAACATATCTGCTGGATTTTTGTTTCCCAAAATCTTCTCTAGTAACAAATCTCCATCCTCCAAAAGCGAACGAATGAAATGGTATCTCAAATCAATGTGCTTTGTCCTAGCGTGGAACACTGGATTTTTGGCAAGGTGAATAGCACTCTGGCTGTCACTAAAAAGAATGCAGTTCTCTTGTTTCAAACCCAACTCCTCCAAAAAACTCTTTAACCAAATCATCTCTTTTGCAGCCTCAGTCACGGCCACATACTCAGCTTCTGTCGTGGATAATGTCACTATTTTCTGCAGACATGAAACCCAACTCACCGCTGTTGAACCAACAGTATAAACATACCCTGTGGTGCTTCGCCGCGTATCCTGATCACCGGCAAAGTCTGCATCCACATATCCCTGTATTGTCAACTTCCCTCTCCCAAAACAAAGTGGCAAATCAGTGGTACCTCTCGAGTAACGCAAGATCCACTTGACTGCTTCCCAATGCTGTTTCCCTGGATTGCTAGCAAACCTGCTTACAACTCCCACTGCATGGGCAATATCTGGTCTCGTGCACACCATCGCATACATCAGGCTACCGATGACCAAGGCATAAGGAACCTTGGCCATGTACTCCTTCTCTGCATCTGTCTTGGGTGATTGACCCTGAGAAAGTTTGAAGTGACTTCCCAAGGGTGTGCTAACTGCCTTAGCACTCTGCATATTGAACCTCTCCAGAACACGTTCAATATATTCAGCCTGACTCAATCGCAAGATCCCCTGAGCCCTATCCCTGCTGATTCTCATCCCAAGTATTTGCTTTGCTGCACCCAGATCCTTCATAGCAAACTCTGTTGCCAACTGTTGCTTCAAACTATTTATCTCCCTAACATAGGATCCTGCTACAAGCATATCGTCGACATAAAGTAATAAAACAATGTAACTGGATTCAAACCTCTTGAAGTAACAACAGTGATCTGTATTGCACCTCTTGTAGCCGTTGCGCTGCATAAAACCATCAAACTTTCTGTACCACTGTCTAGGAGCCTGTTTCAAACGATATAGACTTTTCTTAAGTCTACACACCATCTCTTCTTTTCCTTTCTCAATGAAGCCAACAGGTTGCTTCATGTAGATTTCTTCATTTAAGTCACCATGAAGAAAAGCAGTTTTCACATCTAACTGCTCAAGGAAAAGATTTCCAGCAGCAACTAAATTTAACACCACTCTGATAGTGATGTGCTTCACAACTGGGGAAAATATCTCTGTATAATCGATCCCCTGCTTCTGTTGAAAGCCCTTCACTACCAATCTAGCCTTGTACCTCTTCTTACCGTCACTTTCTTGCTTATTCCGAAAAACCCATTTATTGTGCAAAGCCTTCTTTCTTGCAGGAAGAGTAGCCAAATCCCAAGTTTCGTTGGAGTAAAGAAAATCCATCTCATCCTGCATTGCATGCTCCCACTTGGCTGACTCACTAACCTGCAAAGCCTCATCATAGCACTCTGGTTCACCACTGTCTGTTAAAAGCAAGTAATCTAATGACGAAAGGTACTTGGGATTAGGTTTGGGTACCCTGGTTGACCTCCTCAAATCTTTGACCGGTGAGCTAGACTCTGTCTCTGGAACTGCCTCATCTGAAACTGCCCCATTTGTCCTACTAGAACTTGGCTCAATCCCTCTATCATCTGAAATATCCTCTAACCCAAAGTACTTTGAAGTGTCCTCATCTGTACTGTCACTCCCACTGTTCTGTTTGCTGTCCCTATCTTTGTACATTACCCTTTCATTAAATACAACGTCCCTGCTTCTGATTATCTTCCTGTTTTTATAATCAAAAAATCGATAACCAAATTCATCACCGCCATACCCAATGAACGTACACTTCTGCGATTTAGGATCAGGCTTATCCCTTTCCTTATCGCTAATATACACATAAGACACGCAACCAAAAACCCATAAATGTGAAAGAGTTACCTCTTTGCCACTCCAAACCTCTTCTGGTATCCCAAAGTTCAACGGAACTGATGGCCCATGATTGATCAAATATGCTGCTGTGCTAACTGCATCTGCCCAAAACTCCTTAGGCAAACCTGCGTGTATCCGCATGCTCCTCGCACGCTCAGTCAAAGTCCTGTTCATCCTTTCTGCGATGCCATTATGCTGCGGAGTCTAAACGAATCCCGTAAAGAGCGCAGGCTTTCTTGAACACACCCAACTCATACTCTCTGCCATTATCAGACCTCAACCGCTTCACTTTCAAATCTGTTTCATTCTCAACCATGGCTTTCCACTTCTTGAAGACCTCAAAGACCTCTGACTTATGCTTCATGAAGAATACCCATACCTTCCTCGAGTGATCGTCGACAAAAGTAACGTAGTAGTAAGAACCGCCAAGAGAACGCACAGTAGCTGGACCCCAAACATCTGTATGGACAAGTTCTAGTTTCTGAGCCCTAGGAGGCCTGCCGCCTTTCTGAAAGCTAACCCGTTTCTGTTTGCCGAAGATGCAATCCTCACAGATGTCAATATCCACTGACTCAAACCCTGGTAGCTTCCCATTAGCCTGCAAAACCTTCATTCCCTTCTCACTCATATGTCCCAGCCTATTGTGCCACAAATCTGAACCTTTCTTGCTGTCTGCAACTGCAAGTGTGTCACTACCATGTGAAGTCAAGTAAAGTGAAGCAACTTTACTCCCTCTAGCCACCACCATGGTACCGCTGGAGACTTTCCACATGTCCCCTGTGAATGTCGATGTACAACCCGCTGCTGCAAGCTGCCCAACCGAAACAAGATTCCTCTTCAAATTCGGAACGTGTCTGACATCTTTCAGACACCATATGAACCCCCGCATAGTAATCTGAACATCACCTCTTCCCACAATAGTACACGGCTGATCGTCACCTAAGTATACTTTCCCAAAATCCCCTGCTACATAGTTCTGCAGAACCTCCCTGTTAGCAGTGGTGTGGAATGAGGCCCCCGAATCAATAACCCACGAATCGGTGTCACTGTTCAGAGCAAGAATAAGTGCATCGTGCATAACATGAGCCTCTTGCTCATCCTTATTCTTCTTCGGTGCTTTGCAAGTTGATGACATATGGCCTGTCTGACCACAATTCCAACATTCACCTTTAATGGGCCGAACTTGGAAAGCCTGAGATTTACCCTGATTTCCCTTGCTGCCCTTCGACTTTGACCTGTTTCTGTTCTGATTCTGACCACCCTTACTCTGGCTTCTGCCTCTCTGTTGCTGAAAACTTAAGGCTGAACCCGAAGTGCCTGAACCTGAACCTGAACAATCAATCGAATTTCTTCTGACCTCCTCGGTCAAAATTAAACTAACAACCTCACTCAGTTTCAACTTTTCTTTCCCAGCCGAATTACTGACTGCAGTAACCGTACCATGCCAGGTCTCTGGCAACTGAGATAGAATCAACAATGCTTGAACCTCATCATCAAACTTGATATCGACAGACGTAAGTTGATCAACAATTGTATTGAACTCACTGAGGTATGACATAAAGGAAACCCCTTCTGCCATAGACAGGTTGAAAAGGTTTTTCATAAGATGTACCTTATTCGCAGCAGACGGTTGCTCGTACATCTTAGATAGCGCTTCCATAAGATCCTCCGTCGTTTTCTCCTTCAATATGTTATGGGTGACTACCTTAGAAAGGGAAAGGCGAATAACTCCTAACGCCTTTCTGTCAAGAACATTCCAATCTGCATCTTTTTTTTCAGCCCTCTTTCCTTTCGCTTTACCCTCTAACGGACGGTAAAGATCCTTTTGATACAGATAGTCCTCTATCTGCGTCTTCCAGTACGCGAAGTCTGGCCCGTCAAACTTTACTATCTTCTGACTGCCTTCTTCAGAACCCATAGCTCCCTCTGAAACCCTAGGCTGCCCGAACAAGATTAAACCCTAATTTGTCGAACAAAACCCTACCGCAACCTGCGGCTCTGATACCAGTTGTTAGGAATTGAACTCCTTGTTCAACTCACAACGCCCTACGGATCTTGGAAACTAGGATCACAGAAATCGCAAGCAAACAAAAAAAATAGTGCGTAACGAACAAGAAAAGAAAGAACACAAGATATACGTGGAAAATCTCAACGCGAGGAAAAACCACGGGAGCCACATCAGTCCACTATGAAATCTAATCAAGAGTACAAGTCCTCTCGCAATCTCTCTGAGATCTGCGTTTTCTCTCGCCTCTCTCTGTTTTTCTCTAAAAAACAAGTTGACCTAATTACATACAAGCTGCAGTGTAAAATAGGTCGAGTCCTATGTGGAAATTACACCACAAGTCCTTAAAATATATGAAGGTTGTCTGCACCCCTAACAGAGCTTTCCATTGTTGAATCAACAGGGTCAATCTGCTCTGCAACTCCTTTCACCGTCAACCATCGTGGATGGAATCGGTTCATTCAACAATGGAAAGCTTTGTACGCAAAAAAACTTGATTCCATCGTGGCGAATTGGAAATCCATGATGATCGATTCAACTCTTCTGGTCATTAATCTTCACGCTTCCCCTATTCCTCACCCGGCAGAAAAGCCGCCAAGGGCCTCATTTCCCCCAAATTATTCCACGCGAGGACAATTTCTTCACTCAACAACCGTGCTTCGATTTCATATGGAGCGGCAATTCTAGCGGCGCAATTGTGTATTCATCGCCGCCGGATCATGTAGAATAACTGAAACGTTCTATTCTTCTCAGGCCTTAGCAAGGTATTGATTCAAATCTAAGATGGCTGGGGGTTGACAATAGCAGTGAAAACTCGATCTATCAGTACCGGAGGATCTTACAAACCACCTTTTAAAACTCTTTTGTAAATGTTAAAATTCACCAAGTCAGAATGGCTGGGGGTTGACAATAGCAGTGAAAACTCGATCTATCAGTACCAGAGGATCTTACAAACCACCTTTTAAAACTCTTTTGTAAATGTTAAAATTCACCAAGTCAGAATGTTTGGGAGAAAATATATGCAATAGGAATTTTTTGATCGAATAATAAATCTAAATAATATTCATCGATCAAATTTATAGAATCAAATAAATAGAGAAAGGAATAGAATAGCATGTGGGATAGTCGAGGCACGTGATAGCGCTCTCCTAAGGAACGATATACCCCCTCTTGCACAGGGTTTAATGGTACTCCTTCCCTAAGATGCATCGACCTTCAAGTTCTCTTCTATGCAGTGAATTGAACTCGCGAACCATATAGTTTTTCGACACTCAAAACACCATAAAATATAGTATCATATAATGAATCAAACTAAACGATCATAAATGAGAACATTATTCTGTGTATATGGGAAGATGAAGAAAGAGAGGATAAAGGTTTATAAAAAATGATTCTACTGTGATAATCAGTAGTCTTCTTGTGAAGAAGTTTGGTTCCCATATATATAGTGTGTTAGGGGTTATATGGATATATAACAACTTATCCTAGCAATTAGGAGGAAAAGAGGTGCACGTGGTAATTGGTTTGACCAATTCCAAAATCTTTTAAGTAACTACTCTGCAGAATGTTACTCCACAAGTTTAGGCAACAAATACCTCAATTAAAGCTAGGATAATGAAAATATAATCATAAAGTTTTAAATTAAATCCAACAGTTTTGCCCTCATCTTCCGGATCCCTTCAAAACTCCTCAAATGTCGCCGGTGAATTCCAACAAACCTTTCTCTGTGTGGTGTTAGACCTTTTCTTTTTCTTTTTCCTTTTTTTTTCCTTTGAATTGGGAAACACATTAGGTGGATCACAAATTTTGCACTCAGTTTCCGGATGTTCGAGACCCCATTCCCTCTCTGGTGCATCACTTTGACTTGGGAGACTCACTTGGGTATGTTTGACCCAAGACTTTCCGAAATAGAACAGAGCGGTTTCTGTTAAAAACGTGAAGGCATATAAACGATAGCAACTTCTATTACCGTTAGATCACTTTCTGTTAACTTTGTAACCATCTGATCATTTATTCTTTTAAAGATACCTTCTGATGAATCTAAACCTCTCTTCCCTTGCTTTTTAGGCAAAACATATAAATAAGAGCAATCTCTTTAACCATTAGATTACTTCGTGCTAACTTTGTAGCCATCAAATCATTTCTTTTTTAGTGAAATATACCGAGAATGTTGCTTTGTAAATATTGCATTTTATGATTAAATAGAGAAATACATATCAAAATGGTAACTGATGCTTTATGGTGATTACAACTACAGTCGGGTAGAGCGGATAATTTATTTAAGTTGAGACTCTATCACATTGCAACGTGCCTTTAGGCATAGGCATCCGCTATTAATAAACTAAAAACAGTACTGATGACGGAAGCAAGGTTTATAAATTTCAGATGGCATCTAAATGAGTTTAATAGTGTTCAAAGAAATCTCATCACAACCTTGTCAAATGAATGATCCAAACTGTGCTTTTCTTACTAAGATTGTCGAAATAACTGTGGGCATCCTTGCCAGGCCAATTAAGATCGCAACTAAACAAACAGTAACTCGCTCTCCTCGAGAACCTGGAGAGGAAGTGAATTTTCTCGACTGCAGTCCCCTCTACAGCTGATGAGAATTTAGCCCCGCAATTTGACAGAAACCAACTTTTTCGTTGAATATCATCATCGTCCAACGCTTCCCATGTTGCTTTCGAAAACCTGTACTTAAAAAAAGCCCATGCTGCATCCGCAAAACCATTCATGCAGAAACGGGTGTACGGCACCAAGCGGCCGGTTGAAGTTGTTGAACAAAACCCTTATGATCTCCTTGTTGCATTGTAGGAAGTACGTACCCTTTTCTTCAACTCCAAACTGATCAACTTTCTCTCCCATGAAACCGTTTGTCATGGTGAAATCAATCGTGTTGAAACGAAGTACCCGTCCATAGTTGTCAATAAGATACAAGAAAACCCGAGGGACTTGCTTACAACAGTGACATGGCAATAGGAGCACCCAACCATTTTTCGACTGTATGACAATGGTGTTGGCAAATTCTGGAAGATCAACAGTGATTTTGGTTTTAGTCCATGGACTGAAAAACTCCCTCTCGCTTCCACGATGATCCTTGGTGATCATCAGCCATGGAAAATTAGAACAAGACATTGCTGGGATTTGTTCTTTTGGGAAATTATGGAAAGCGTTGAGCCAGTGCTTACAAACAGCAGATAAGTGCAGATTGTCGATAAATAGCAAACGTTTCATAATCATCCATATAAGAAGATTGGGAATGCATGACCAAGTTTCTGCCATTGTGTCAACTCCAAGATTTTCTCTGTGTCTACAACTGCAGCCATTCGGATCATAACCACGGTGAAAAGTCGGTAATTGAAACAGCATAGAATTCGATATGAAGCTAATAAGAGAAATAAGATTAATAAAATTCTTTTTGCTGTTGCAAAAAAAAATTAGAGAATAAGATGCTCAATTCGAGTTATACACATAGGATTGAATTTCTTTAAGAGGCTGAATCATGTATATCTTTCTATTATTCATAAGTCATAGTGCTCTGTTTCCTCTGTATATTTATTTCGTGATGTATCATAATACACATATGTAAGCTCCATTGGCCAAGCTCATTTTTTGTTGACACTTTGATGACCAAAACTCACATTGACATGTTTTATTTTTTATGGAGTTGTACGTTTATTTTATTCATTTCTAGAGCGTCTGTACTAGGTTGTGGAATAGAATCTCATATGGGTCTATATATTTTTCACAGCGGTACTTGATAGAGGATTTTGCTCAAAGCAAACTGTTTTGCTCAAGCAACTCAGGATGTTTTGTCTACATGAAATTTTCTCTATAAATACTAACCCATTAGGTCATAAATTGGGACCAACACCAAAAAAGGAAAGTTTAGAGCTTATATCTCTTATCTCCTTACACTTTTGACAGATAGGGTTTGCACCTCAAAGACAAGTGATGATGTAAACCTACCTATGCTTTATAGGGGTTTTCTATTACAACACATTCAATCTCTACGCAAAACCCTTTCGTGGTGTTCGAAAGGCAATTCATTTGAAAGGGTTGAGGATTCTAAAAAAAAGAAAAAAATTCTAAAAAAAATTAGATCAATTCAGAGGCACTTTTCTGAGAGTCAGCCCAACGTGCAATTGCCGACTCAACAAGAAATCATACCGATTATCCACCTTTGTTCATTCCTGTGCACTCAAACATGGACGGCCATGGTAGTTCAATCAAGTGCATGAACATAGCATGCTTCTTACTTGAGTCAACAATGGCATTTCAAATTTAGGTTTTGATACAAATATTTGCTGGTGTTAGACTCTAAAAGTTCTGGGGTCTAGGAATGGTTTTGAAATAGTAATATGGTACTAGTTGGGGCCATGGACTTGATTTGCTTCTTTTGAATCATTCATGCTACTACTGTGTGTTTGTCATTGTCATGCTCTTTTCCTAATATGTTTCGCTTGGCATTGTTATGTGTTGGGTTGATTGAATTGAAACCAATATGACGGATCTTGAGTATGGAACTTGTGTGTATATCTTTTCTTTCATTCGAATTGTTCGATCGAAACAGGTGTTCTTGTCTTAAAAACATGGTTTATGCTTATGTCAGAAAAAAAAGTGTTATGCTGGCTAGGGTTGTATAATTGAAGCTCCTTTTGAAAATATAAAAAATTAATCCGAACATAAGCTCTGAAATTTAGTTTCAAAATGTCTTGCAGAATATTGAATCGAACATAATTCTTGAGTGAAGTTAAAAGCCAATTTTCTGAGAAAGTTTCAAAAAAAAAAAAAATTTCCCAAGACCAGCAAACAAACATAGCCTAAAGTCCGGCAAAAAAAAAAGTCGAAGGTGTCAAAGTTAATTAGAAAATGTAATAACTTCTTGAAAAATGCTCGGGATAAAGCAGTCTTTTCCATTCTATGCAAAAATAGAATTCAAATTGAGAATGCAAGAGCTTATCGGGAGCGGATCATGAGATTGTGTCTCCATCTCTCAGTTGTAAAAATGCACACTATAATCTCCTACCACAACCCCGGAATCCCAAAATTAAAAATGTGAAATTGGAAAATTCGACTCCCAAACACACCCCCTAAGAGTTTGGATTTATGTGTTCTCTTATTAGATTTGTAAAATAGGTTAGCTATTGTGCTCAATATTAGCTCTCTTAGTTGCTTTTATTTAACTGCGAATTTTTTTGTTCGCCGTAAGATTTCACATATGATCGGGCTACAAGTTAGAAGACGATTAATTCCCCCAAATTCTCCAAAATCATATTGGTCTATAGTTTCAAGCTGTTGTGTTCTCACCTCTCATGCCTTTAGTTTTTGTGGTAATATAATTTTCATTTGTTCCGAGTGTCTTCTTTTTCCCTGTTTAATTAGGTCGGACTACTTTTGACTGCACATTCGTTATTGTTGGTTCCAAGTCCTGGTTTTTGTCACAGATGAAATGGGCTTGTGATTTGTGGTTGCCCCTATTTTGCATATGAACAAGTAGCCAAAACTCACCGTATATGAGATATGGTAATTGTCTTGATCAATCGCGACTCCAAGAGTTTTTACCAGTGGTGTCATTCAATAATTGTGCTGCAAAGTCACAAGTAACATATCTACCCCATAGACAAATGAATCTACACTTCTTAAATCGTAAGCAAATGCATGAAAACTACAAATAATAAAGATTCCATCCTTAAAAAAACTTTAACCTTTCAGATAAAATGTGTTTGATTTTCTTAAACTAATGGATTTTTTATTGGAAAACTTGAACTAATGGATTAGAGATAAAGGAAAGGAGACAAACGTTCTGAGTGTTGGCCTCTCTGGTTTCGATTTGGCAAAGTGTGAGAGAGGAAGAAAAAGGTTTTTAGCAGTTAACACCCATTTTCTGAAGTTTTTTCTCTCTCAAATGCCTTCGTATGTGGATCCGGATCCTCTATGAGGATTCTTACGTGTGAGGATCCATGTCATCCAATTTCGTGGGGTACTCTCGGATCTTTTTCCTCATCTTCCTTAAAAACTTTACAATATAGAAGTTAAGCTTAGTAGGGAAATTGAAAGGAAAAAGGAAGATGTACACGAAGTGGTATGGTTCTTCAATAATTTTCCAGTTATTGACAACTATGGATGGGCAATTCACCAGGACTAAGGGTTTCATGGGAGAAAGTCAACCAATTTGGAAGTGAAAAAAAGGATATAACAGTATAACACATATCAAATGATATCGGATCGACATGATTTTTGACGTGGTTAATATTCTCGGCGAGCTCTAAAAAATGAACGGTCCCGATCATTGTTGTGAACCTGGGAAGGCCCACAATGACCCAAAACTGGTCCAGACCGGATTTAATATTTCAAATATGCTACAGTTAATTTTTTAAATATATTACTGTATATGATGCAATACAATCTGGTTACGCAACACTTGTTCTTGAATAAAATGGTAATCAATTTCAATATGTATGGTACAAGCGTGAAAAACAGGATTAGATGCAAGGGCAATGGCAGATTTGTTATCAGCCCACAATATATGAGGAAGAGAAGATGGTAGACCCAGTTCTTGAAAAAGCTGCTGAAACCAAACTAAATCAGTAGCCGTTTGAGCCATAGCCCGATATTCGGATTCTGTGGAAGACCGAGCCACGGTGTGCTGTTTCTTAGCACACCAAGAGACTAAGTTATGACCCATAAAAAGAGCAAAACCTGTTGTGGACCGTCGATCAACGGGGGCTCCAGCCCAATCGGCATTAGCAAATGCAGTTAAAGATAATGGTCCTGGAATGAAATTAAGACCCTAAGATAAAGACCCCTTGACATATCTGAAAATGCGCTTAACTGCCATAAAATCACTCAACTGAGGGGAATGCATATGTTGACAAGCCACATGAACTGAATGAGCAAGCTCTGGCCTTGTCAGAGTGAGGTATTGCAAGGATCCCACAATGGTTTTGTATAAAGAGACATCTAAGAATGAAGGATTGGAAGAAGGTATCCCAGGTTTCGCGGAAGAAGGAGAGGCACTAGGCTTACAATCAGTCATTCCAGCTTTGACTAAGAGATCAGTAGCATACTTTGTCTGGGAAAGAAATAAACCAGAACTAGAAGACAACACTTCTATGCCTAAAAATTAATTCAAACGGCCCAGATCCTTCATAACAAATTTCTGTCCAAGTAACTGAATCAGATCAGATATAAATGCAGAATTGCTTCCAGTAATGACAATGTCATCTACATATATGAGTACCAAAGTAAGCAAGGAGCCATGCTTACGTATAAAAAGAGAAGTATCAGCTTTGCTAGATACAAAACCAAGCTGAAGAAGATAACTGGAGAACATGGCATACCAAGCGCGTGGAGCTTGTCTAAGACCATAAAGAGCTTTGTTGAGCTTACACACATAGTCTGGATGTGCAGGATCTTTATAGCCCAAAGGTTGCTTCATATAGACATCTTCATGAATAACTCCATGCAAAAATGCATTAGAGACATCTAATTGCCTAAAAGGCCAATTAGAATGAACAGCAAGACTAAGAACAACTCGGAGAGTAGGTTGTTTGATTACGGGACTAAAGGTCTCAAGAAAATCCAACCCTTCTGCTTGTTGATTACCATTGGCCACCAATCGAGCCTTGTACCGAGCTACAGAACCATCAGAGTGTTTCTTTATTTTATAAATCCAATGACAACCTATAATGTTGCCATGAGGAGGAGGAGGAACTAGAACCCAAGTGCCTTGTTTTACCAATGCCTCATATTCCTCTGCCATTGCCTTTTGCCAAACATGATTAGAAATAGCTTGAGAATAATGAGAAGGTTCAGAGATAGGGAGACTGGATGACAAAGCAGAAGAAGAGGGGACAGCAGCATGAAGAGTTAATGGATGTTTAGGTTTATAAATGCCATTCTTAGATCTGGTGTTCATAGAATGAGGTGGAGGAACTGGGGAATGAGAAACAGGAAGAGAAGGAACAGGAACATGTGAATTAGTAGGAGCAGGGTTTGTGGACGCTAGAGAAGGAACAGGAGAACTGGGAAGAGGAACAGAAATAGGAATAGAAGAAACAGAAACTGGAAAATCTGTTGCAAAAATAGGAACTGCAGGAGGAACAGAAGAAACATGTGCAGGAGTAACAGGTAGAGAAGAGGAGACAGAAACAACAATATTAGGGCTGTACACGGTCCGGATTGGTCCGGTTTTCTAGAAAACCAGTAACCGGACCATTTCAAACGGTTCTAGAAAATGGGAACCAGAACCTAACCAATATATGCATGGAACCTAACCAGAACCAAATCGGAAGACCGGTCCGGTTTTGGTTCGGTTCCGGTTCTATCTAATAAGCATCCAAACACTTATTTACAAAATATGAACTCATAAAATTAAAGAAATAGAAAGACAATCTGCTGGAATAAGAAATGAAGGAAGAAAATAAAAGCTTTCCTAACAAATAAGATTTCATTTCTAAATAAATTAAGTTTAACAAGGAAAATATTAACCTACCAAATTCAAATACATATTTAATTATACACATATATGTATTTCTATATTTATCTAAGTTTTAAACGGTCCGGTTCGGTTCTAACCACGGTTTATTAATTGAAAACCAGTAACCGAACCAAAATTAACGGTTCTTATTTTTTTGGACCCATAACCTGACCGTAGAATCGCAGAACCGGACCAAATAGGACGGTTCGGTCTCGATCGGACCGGTTTTACGGTTCGGGTGGTTTTCCTGAACACCCCTAAACAATATCATCAAATCTAGTAAGAGGAACAGAAAAGGTAATAAAAGTTGGTGCAGTACAATCTATAGACACAGATTTGGTGACAAGAGAAGTGTAAGGAAAATCTGATTCAAGAAATCTAACATGTCTCGATATGTAAACCCTGTTAGACACAGGATCAAAGCATCTGTACCCTTTTGAAGTGGTACAATACCCTAAGAAAACACGAGTAGATTTGGGAACTAATTTGTGAGAGTGATAAGGTTTTAACCATGGAAAACAAGCACAACCAAAAGGTTTAAGAGCATGATAATCTGGTTTGGTATGAAAAATAAGAACAAAAGGAACTTGAAACATTAAAGAAGTATGAGGTAGTCTATTGGCCAGGAAAACAGTAGTATTTAAGGCTTCTAACCAAAATTGGGCAGGCATACCTGCCTGAGTAAGGAGAGTCAAAGTAGTGTCCATAAGATGTCTGTGTTTTCTCTCCACGACACCATTCTGCTCAGGTGTATGTGGACAGGAAGTTTGATGAATTATACCACTAAGAAGAAACAAACTGAGCAAATAGTTGTTCACAAATTCCTTTCCATTATCAGACCTAACAGTTTTGACAGTAGTATGAAACTGATTCTCTACGAAGGCCTTAAAATGAGCTAGAGTAGTTTTGACCTCAGATTTATAGAACAAAGGAAATAGCCATGAATATCTGGTATAATCATCTATAATAAGCAAGTAATATCTATACCCTTTGACTGAAGGGATAGGAGCAGGGCCCCAAACATCCATATGAACTAGATCAAAAGGATTGGAAGAATGAGATTCAGATAAAGGAAAAGACAGTTTATGACTTTTAACAGTGTTACAACTATAACAATTGACATCAATAGGTCTAGGAATAGGTAAATCATACTGCTTTATTAAAGACTGAAAAAGAGGAAGACTAGGATGTCCCAACCTCTGATGCCACAAAACAGCAGAAGAAGAGGCAGGTGCACTATGATGAAGAAAAGCTGTTGAAACTGGATGATTGAAAGGCTTAGAGTAACTCTGGATAGGGTAGAGACCTTGGTGACATGGCCCCCGAAATAGAGTTTGCTTGGTGTAATTGTCCTGAATCTCATACCCAGAAGAAGTAAAGGTTAGAGGACAATTATTATCTTTGGCAAATTGAAAGACAGAAAGTAGATTATGTGTAATGGCAGGAGTATGTAAAACATTGGTAAGTTGAAAAAGAGCTTTAGGTGTAGGTAATGTTCCTCTACCAGTGCATGAAATAGGAAGTGATTTACCATTGCCCACTACAACCCCTGCACCAGCTGTGTATGGTTGAGAAAAGGATAGAGCTGAGAGATCAGGAGTCACATGATTTGTTGCTCCACTATCAAAGTACCAGCTTGAGGAAGACGAAGGACCTGTAGTAGAGCTTATTGGTCCATGACTTGGACTAGGAGCATAAGCTACAAAAAAGGCTGTAGGAAAACCTTGATTAGGCAATCCAGAGAATGAAGAAGAAGCACCACCACTGGAGGAGTTAGGTGCAGGATAATGTCCACGATAACCACCCTCATAACCAGAAAAATGAACTTGAGGTGGTCCTGGTAGAGGTCCAGAGAATTGAACTGGATCTCCTGAAAATGGAACCTGTGATGGTCCTGGAACCGGTGGAGATTCTTGTGGATATGGCATAGGCATGTACTGAGAAACAGATGGATAAAAGAACTGTGGCGTAGACTGAGGCCTCCACATATTATTGTGAGAAAAACCAGCAGGAAACTGTGGACTAGGTGTTGAGCTTTGGGGAAAAATAGCAGGAAAACCAGAATATCCTGAAAATGATTGAGTATTTCCGTAATAACATGTTCGAGCTGTGTGATTGTCCTTACCACAAATCTGACATCCTGGCTTAGAAGAGGAAACAAAACCTCCAAAGCCTTCTCGGTCTGTTCCTGTTATTGCCATTGAATCTATTGCTAGGTTGTGGAAAGAATGGTGCAGGAAACTGAGGTAGAAACATTTGGACAGGAGGTTGAAACTGTGGTGGCTGAGGTTGTTGTGAGGGCTGAAACATAGATGCTTGCTGTACCACTGGTACAGAAGGTGTACCAATTCCTTGAGCCACATTTGCAGATGATGTACTTGCTTCTGAGACACTCAAGTCTTGCAACTTCTGAGTTGCAAGAAAAACACTACAAAATCCCTGATCTTTGGACTTATTCACCTGTTTCTCCTCACCTTTCAGAATAGCAACAACCTCATGAAACTGTAAATCTCTTTGTGCTCTAATAGCAGTCTTTGTGTTATCATATTCCGTTGGTAATCCATTGAGTGTATGAAACACCAAATCATCATCATCTACTAAGTATCCAACGGCACTCAGTTTTTGAGCACAAATCTTGATCTCATCTATGTATGCATCCAAACTCCCAGTTTTTGAAAAACCGAATAATTCTCTCTTAAGATCATGTATATTTGACCTAGACATTAAATTAAAACGATGTTGCAAACAACTCCACGCCTCAGATGCATGTTCTAACCCTAGAACCAGAGGTAATGTTGAAGGCGATAGAGTCGCAGTAAGACAAGAAAGTAACTGATTATCTATGAGAGTCCACTTCAAAAACGCAGGATTTGTGATTTGATTATTGCCTGTATCCAAAATTTGTACCGATGGAGGAGATATTGTGCCATCTACATACTCTATAAAACCATTTGCACGCAAAGCATTGGTTACCTGAGTTTTCCAGAGTAAGTAGTTGTCGGCAGTTAACTTGATCGTGACCAAAGACTGAAAATTCGACACCAGAAATGTCAAGGCAGTTGGCATAGTTACTCCAGTTTCAGTCGATGTAGAACTTGAACCCATAGCAGCCATTATTTGTCAGAGATCTTGAAACAAAATTCTAACGAATTGAGAAGAAGAGAACGATGTGGATCGCGAACCTTCGTCGCTTATAGCTCTGATACCATGAAGAATTGATGAATTCTTTGTAATTACATCAAGAATCAGAGAGATGAAACAAGAACTGGAAAGAGAAAGTAAACCCTAGAGAGAGAGACAAAAGGGAAAGATATTTTGTATTTCTTATCTTGTCGATTACAAGGCTCAACAGAGCTTTTATATCCCTGAAAAGAGATTAGCACAAAGCACTAACTAAAACCCCAAACTAACTAACAGCTGGCAACAAACTAATAGCTGGCTTTGAGCTGCAATCTGGTGTAGCTAGGTGCACTGAATCCTTTACATATTTCTTGTCAAACTTTACTTTTCAATAGGGGGCAATATCAGTTTCATATTATCGTCCTCCTCACCATGCACACACATGATCTGAAAATGACGGCAAAGCATCAAAGACGAAGAATCAAAAATTTTTTTGAGCAATCAATTCAGATACAAACAAGAAGAAAAACAGAAAGTCAAGAAAACAACTTTAGAACACCACTCCAAACATAAACATGATTAGAACACAGTTGTATTTGAAATTGTCTTCTAAAATTGCGTTTCTTGCATAACTCGAAGAAAAATAAGGCAAACAAACAAAGAAAGCCTTCGAAACTAAACAGAATCCCTAATCCCACCCACCACAAAGAAAAAAAAACACAAATGAATTGGAAATGTTCTGATTTAGCAGGTATGCAAAGAAAATCTGGCAAGCAAACGTTTTGCTGGTGGAACGCATGGAACTGATGACAACCCTGTACTACAACCTCTCATTTCTTGAAGTAACTCTTCCCCTTCAATGATCCCCTGCAACTTCTTCACAAGTTAGGGCGTTTGGCAACCTTATCAACAACCAACAATCTGATTGCTGGATTTACCAATGAGCTGAAAAGTTGCAGATAGTCCCTTAAGTCCTTGTCGCATGATATCAAAATCCAGTCCCCATCCTCATCCTTGTACTTCAAGTTGAAACTATCAAGCTCTAGTCTCATTGCCACTTCTTTCTTGAGTTCACTAATTCCAGATGTGAGAGGGAGCTGGAATTTTATTATGTCATCTCCATAAGTTGCCTTCACAGTCACGAAGCTTGTATCTTGGCTTGGTGCGAGAGGAGGCATCATGGGGGGCATCGGGTGGGAAATAGTAGACATGGGTTGGGTCGCAGCTGGGTCAAAACATGTCGGCACTCCTATCCCATAGCTAGATCCACAGCCATGCCGCTCCAAATGAGGGGCGGACAGTGTTGATTGGTCGGTCTGTTGGCCCCTTACTTCTTCGCTTTCTTTGAAAACAGATGTAAAAGTGAAATCCATATCAAGATAGCTACCAGCGCAAGCATCATGAAAAGTAGGGGATTCTAAGATCCCTGCCACTGAACTTTCTATACCCCAGCAAACTGGGCCATCGTAAAAATCCGATAGATGCTCATTTGGCTCATGAAGGTTACCAACCATTTGATTCTCCATCTCGGTCTGCCCATGAGATGACGAAGTCTTGCATGTTGGGAATGTATTCCTTTCATGTGGATCAGGAGGTTTCCAGACTATTTGGAGAAAAGAAAGGATACAATTAGACGGGAACGAGAATGAAAGAAAATTAAGAAAAGGATAGCTTTATATCGCTTCTTTTGATTTGGATAATTTATGAGAGAAAAGAAACAAAAGAACTGAATTATCCTCACCCCTGCTTTGAGAAATACTGATTATAGAAAGAAAAGAAAGAAGGACAGTGCTGATCATAGAAAAAAAAAAGAGAAATACTGATAAAGGTCGTCATATTATGTGAATCATAAAAATCGTAACCTTTTGTCAGGACTGTGCTGATCATTACTTATTTTTTGTATGGATTAAAAAATTGGATTATTAGTGTATTATTGATTCTCCATTTCTCTCTTCTTAACTATTCAAACCGGTGACTAGTAAGTGAGGGTGGAATTACCTTTTTTTTTCCTAACATGTGGCCACCGTTGGATCCCGAACTCCCTGCATCTGCGTTTGAATGTGGGTACGCTAACTGCATGAGCAAGAATCAACGTAAGAAAATTCGTATTGTTGCATTGATTCCACAAGGAAATAATTGAGCTCTCCTTGCAGAGTAATTTGGATGAAAGCAATTGAAACATAGCAAGCAATAAATTACTGCTAAGGCTCGCCGCAGCATCTTCACGGTTCATCCTGCGCATACGTTGTAGAAGATCATCTTTAGTAATACTAGTATATATCTCTTCGGGGTTTTCTTGTTTTCTTGTTCTTTCATTCTCAGAATCAGATGAAGCAGAGCCGCTTTGATCTTGTCCAACACGCTGTGCTATGCTGTTTGTAGTGCCAAATTGACTTGATGATAACGCTATATGGCCCACAATCTCTCCTTCTGGTAAGGTTGAAGGCGGAGGTGAAAATCTACCAAGCCAGGATATATAGATAACTTGAAGCCTTGAAACAAGTTTCCCATCCGTAGATAGTCTGATAACTTCAACGGGTCTTTCGTCTCCCAAAGTATATCCCTTCATTGTTCCCCGGTCCTGAGTCAAGCAAAGGTAATCATTAAATTCGGGTTTTTCTGGATTGCACTTATTTCTTCACCTAGTTTACGAAAGATATGTTCGCTCATTATATTAGTAATTCGGACTTTTATGGATCACACTCCTTTCTTCTCCCTGTTCATGAAAAATTATGTCCTTTTCCAAATAGACACACAAAAAAAAGGTTGTCCTAATGAGTGATTAGCCTCATAAACGGTTAAAACATATCAAAGAAAATATATCACAAACTTGCATGTCCATAGTAGTAACCACAATAACATACACGTTTTGTCATAGAATTTGAAAAACCATGCTATTTAAAGGCAAATAAATCCCAATGGGTGAGAATATGGTGTTAAAAGTTCAAAGTGCCACAAAGTTTAAAGGATGAACCAGTATTTATCAATAACATCTCATAACTTTAGTCAAGTACAAATGTTGACGGGAAAAGTTGCTTAAAAATTCACAAAAATGGAAGTTATGCACATTGGTTGAAGACTGATGAAATGTACGTTAAAAAGCCAAGAAACATAAACAAGTTGAGTTGATGGCCCGATTCATGTTGAAGACGATGACCTCAGATATAGATATGCTTCTACATCCAATTTTAGGGAAATCTGGACACATGTGCAAGCTAGCTATCGTCCGTAAGATCCCATTAAAGGAGTAATAATTATGCATAAAGGAAGTTTTTTCCAGTTTTTGAATTCACATAAGCTGAGTATTTTAAACTACATATGTGAATGATATGATTTCACTGTTTCATAACCTGAAGTGACATCAGGAATTAAAATATAAGTGATGTAGGGACCCCACATGCCCGGTAATTGCACACACAAAAATTGGAAAAAAAGTTACTATTTCATACTTAATATGAACTACAGGACAAAGTGACTTGATAGAAATGAAAATACAAGTGAATTACCCGCTCAAATGGCCACCGATGATGGATCCCATGTTGCCTACAGATGCGCTTTGCTATGGACACACAATGGATCACAAGCTGCCTACGGATGCGCTTCACTGCATGAAGACCAATTCATAGGGTAAGAAACTTAATTTTGTACTGCTTCCATCAAGAGAACAATCTAGTATGCCCGTCGCAAGATGCATTATGGTTTATAAAAAAAGTCTAAAAGAGCAAGACTTCGTTAAATGTAGAAGCTAACCGCCAATGTTTGTTGCAGCATTTTCCCATCTCCTGACAACATGCTGTTGGCGATCCACTAAACTAAGTACACTCATACTTCTGCACTTCCTCTTTAATGTCTTTCTCACAATTTTCCTCTCTGAAAGAGGTAGGACGTGTCCTCCATCTGGTAAGCCGATAACAGACTACAATATTGGGATAGTCAAAGCCATTGGTCAATATACTCGTCCATAAATACTCAATGTACTCATCCATAAACAGAATGACAACTTCAACTCGTTCATATCGGCTAATCTGCATTACTCTGTATTTCTCTAGTTGTTTTAACCATATATCCTTTCAAACTTATTTAAAAACCAAATATGCTGAGGGTTTGGCTTGAAAGAATGAAGTGACAACAGGAATTGAATTATAACTGATGTATGGACCCCACATGCCCGGGAATTTCACAAAAGTCCAGGGAGAAAAATACTACTCTTATCATAATGATTATGACCTATGAAACAAATTGACTTGATATAAACGAAAATAAAATTGAGTTACTTGTTGAAATGGCCACGGATGGATCCCATGTTGCTTATGGGTGCGCTTTGCGGTGGATAAACGATGGATCCCAAGCTGCCTACAGATGCGCTTTGCTGCATGAGCACCAATTCATAAGGTAAGAAAATACAATTTGGAACTGCTCAATCCAGTATGTCCCAACCCGGGTCGACCCATCTAGTCGATCCGACAGGGAAGGGCGATGAGAGGAACAGAAGGTCGAATTCAAGCTCCACTTCAAGGTCTCTAAGCGGAAGAGAGGGAATAGCTGGCTGATAGGTGCCCTTTGCAAGATGCATTAAATGGTTTATAAACAAGAGCAAGACTTCATTAATTGTAAAAACTTACTGCCATGGCTCTTCGCAGTATCTTCCCACCACCTGTCAACATGCTGTTTGTGATCCTCTAAACTAAGTACACTAATACCTCTGCACTTCCTCTTTAATGTCTTTCTCACAATTTTCTTCTCTAATGAAAGAGATAGGATGTTTCCTCCATCTGGTAAGCCGATAGCAGACTGCAGTATTGGGATAGTCAAAGCCTGGTCAATATACTCATCTGTAAATACTCAATGTACTCATCCATATACAGAATGACCTCTTCAACTTATCTTTCCTCTCCGAAAGAACGCTTCTTCATTTTGGCTAATCTACATTTCTCTAGCGGTTTATCCAACAGATGGTTATATTTCTTTCACCTTACTTAAACAAAAAAAATGGTGAGGATCCAATGAACTTAACTTTGCTCTCCAAAAGAACACTTTAATGATTACAACCTCTAAAACAAATTGATTGGATAGAATTGACAATACAAGTGAGTTACTTGTTTAAATGGCTGCCGACAGGTCCCAAGTTGCCTACGGATGCGGTTCGCTGTGGTTTCACGATGGATCGCAAGCTGCCTACAGATGCACTTCGCTGCATGAGCACCACCAATGCATAAGGTAAGAAACTAGTATTTTGTACAGCTTCCATTAAGACGACAATCCAGTATGTGCTTCACAAGACGTATTAGATGGTTCATAAACATGAGCAAGACTTGGTTAACTGCAGAAGCTTACTGCTAAGGAACTCCACATCATCTTCCCATCTTCTGCCAACATGCTGTTGGTGATCCTCTAAACTAAGTACACTCAAAGTTCTGCACTTTCTCTTTAATGTCCTTCTCACAACTTTTTTCTCTGAGAGAGATAGGATGTGCCCTCCATCTGGTAGGCCGATATCAGACTGCAGCATTTGGATAGTTCAAGCCATAGATCAATATACCCAACCGTAAATACTATATGTACTCATCCATATATAGAATGACAACTTGTTTTTATCTTTCCTCTCTGAAAAGAATACTTGTTCATTTTAGCTAATCTACCTTTCAAACTGCATCCCTAGTGGTTTATCCAACAACAACAACAGAACCCATGTAATTCCCAATCATTGGGGGTATGGGCGGGGGAAGTTTGGAGACAGACCTAACCTTTGGCAATATGCACAAAGTGGCAGCTCTCAGAAAACCACTAAAATAGTGCCCCCCTTATACCAATTTTGTTGCAGAACCATGCCCCCCAAATCAAAGCCAAATGGCATCAGAGAAGGCAGGCCAAGAGACCCAATTCAATTTCTGTGCACATTACCATGCTTCCTTCGTTGATAGTCCAAAGCATCAGTATGCACAACAGATGATTATATATTCTTTCAAACTTATTTAAACAACAAAAATATTAAGGGTCTAAACACTATTGACCTTGCATATGAAAAAACTTGGATATAGAGTTTGAATTCATTTTATCATCCCCTTGAAGACAATATTCAGTACAAATGAATTGGAATCTGGGTTCGAAAGCTGTACTTGAACCAAGGGTAAATTCACCAACATGGATCATATTATTGTTAAACACCTAGCTGGAATTAATATAGGAAAGGGCGAGGACTAACCTGAGCAGCCAATCCTCCTAAGCAGTCCCTTACCATACTTCGTGGCAGATCTTGTGATTTCTTTAGTCGAACACAATGCTTGTGCATTAGTGTCCTCTGCCGGGCTAAGTGTCTAATGCTGTTAGACTGTTCCCAAAGAGGAAGACTGTCTAGTACCTCGAATGACTTCCATGCAAGGGAATCTGGCATGCGGAACCGTAGCTCATTAAATTTGTAGGAACTTAGACAGGAAGTAAACTTGTATAAATAATACAAATCTATAATTTAGTAGTGCAAGCAAAATTTAAGAAGAAAAGCATTGCAGACTTAGAACCATTGTTACCAATCGAGATGGACTACTAGTTAGTACACAATGTTTTGGTTTGTAAAAAGAACGTAAACATGCAGCTCGTACTGCGCATAACCGGATAATTTGCCATGAAAATGAACTATTTTAATTCACGTTTTACCATTTGAACACAATAATCCAAACATATGCATAATGAAGCTTCTAGTTTTGCAGAAGAACTAGTATGGTTAAAAATGAGAAGAGAACAAGATTGCAACTTGCAACCAATGCATAATTTCAACAATACAAACATACCACAAAGACCTTTCGTTGCATCTTTACATCTAGCACCAAAATGATGTCGTAGATCTTCTATACTAAGTGGATTAGACACAATGGGGGCTCTCTCATCTGCGTTGACAAGATGTGCTCTGTTGCTTGTAGCATCAAATGCTGCTTGTTCTGATGAGGAAAAAATGTGAATTATCCTTGCCTCTGGTTAGGGAAAGGAAGAAATAGAAAGACGTGAATCACAAAAATTAGGATTTCGTCATGTAAGATTTTACTCAGTCACGTTCTCTTTTTCTGCAAATTGCTCAACTTTTTAGAAGACTTAAAAATTGAACTCTTGAGGGACTATTGATTCTCCCAATTTATCTCCCAATGAGATAGAGAAATTACCATTGTTTTCGCACTGACCTGGCCACCAAGAGACCCAGTGCTGCCTACAGGCGCTCTTAATCATGGATCCACTAACTGCATGAGCAAAGAAATGTATGAAATCTGTATCTTTTGTACTGCTTCCACAAGACAAAAATCCAGCATCTCGTGGCAGAGTTAGTTTGGTTCTAGAGATAGATGGCACGCAACAAATTACCACCAAGGCTCTTCACGGCATGTTTATGTTTACAGCCAAAATGTTGTTCGAGATCCTCTAACCCTTTTTTGTCTGATGTTTCTCTTGTATTTTTACATTCATAATGAGACGCAGTAGAGCTGCTAAGATCTTGTCTGACAAGGTGTGCTCTGTTTTTTGTAGCAACAAATTCACTTGATGATAAGGCTATAGGCCCGATAATCTCAGCTCCATCTGGTGAAGATCTAGCAAACTTGGACATATGGATAAATTGAAGCCTTGAATCAAGTTTCTCGTCCATAGATAGACTGCTAACTTCAAATGGCCTTTCATCTCCCAAATAATACGCTTTCCTTGTTGCCCATTTCTGAACCCAGTAAAGGTAATTAGTAAATTTGAACTTTTAAGGAATGCACGGCTTTCTTCTTCAACTATTCAAAAATACGTCTACTAATTTTTTCCCAAAGAGGCACAAATTATAAAAACGTAATGTCCTACTAAGTCATTAGCCTCGTGTATGTTATGAATTAACTTATCGAAGAAGATATATGACTACATTGGACTCATATCGTAGTAACAAGAACCACATTCATTTTTCGTCCTACAATTTGAAAGCAATGGTATTTAGTGGCAGCTATATCCCGATGGCTTATAATATGGTGCTAAATGTCCCAAAGATCAAACGAAAAATGCATTAAGAATAGTATCCCAGAACCTAAGACTTTAGTCAAGTTAAAATATTCATGGCAAGAAGTTGTTTAGAATTCAAGAATATGGCTGCATGGGTATTCTTGGAAGACTAATCTATGACAAAGTACCAGTTCAAAAGCCCATTAATTCAATCTTAATAGATGGCCCCTTGTACATTGAACCAAAGAATCAAATTACCGATGCTTCTACATTCCATCTGAGGGAAAGTTGGACACATGTATGCTAGGTAACCCAAAGGGATGCTCATTAAAGGCATAAAAATTTTGCAAAAGGAAGCTTGTCCATCATATGATTTCAAAATTTAATTACCTGAAGTGAAAGAGGAGTTGAAAATCTAAGCGAATTATGAAACAACTGCCCGTGTAATTTCACAATCCTTAAAAATTTATGGATGAAATTGGTATTCTTGTCTTTTAAAACTAGTTTAACGGACAGAAATTTAAATACAAGTAAGTTACTTGTCGAAATGGCCACTGATGGATCACGTGTTGCGTATGGATCCGCTTCACTGTGAATACCTGATTGATCCCATGCTTCTTAACGATGTGCGTCACTGCATGAGCACTAATATATAGTGAGAAGGCTACAATTTTAGTATGTCCTTTGCCAAACCATTAGATGGTTCATAAACGAGCAAGAATGAAACCACATTTTATCAGTTCTAGAAGCTTACCACCAAGGCTCTTAGCGCCCTTACATAATATTACACTCATAGTTCTGCACATTCTCTCCAAGGTCTTTCTCACCATTTTCTTCTCTGCAAGAGACACTGTAGGAGAGCAGTGATCTGCCCTGGCCGCATGTTCTATATTTTTTGTAGATTGATCGAATGGATCAAGCAGTACAATGTGTCCTCCATCTGGTAAGCCAATAGGCCGACATGAAGAGCTTGCAGACTGCAGTGTGTGGGAAGTTAAAGCCATTATTCAATATACTGATCGAGAAACAGAATGATAACTTCATCTACACTTCCTCTCTCAAAGAACACCCCTATATTGTGGCTGATCTACAATTCTTTGCCCTCTACTTTATCAAGTAGACGTTTACTTGTTTGTTTCAAACTTATATTTAAACAATAAAAACGTTTGAGGGTCTAACACTGCCGAATTTTGCAAAACAAATCAAAAAGCTTGGATCCACTGTTTGGATTCATTTATCTTACCATTTCAATGCAATACCTAGTACACTAGTACAAATGAATCAAAATCTGGGTCTGAACACTATACTTGAATAATGGGTAAATCCAACAAGGTGAAAGTACATAAACACCCCCACAACTATCACTTTTTCTCGTAAACACCCCCTCACATTTAAAAGTGTCCATGGAGACCCCCTCAACTACTCCCGTTACCCAAGTGACCCCCTTCCGTCTTAGAACCATTTGCTGAGAGGTCACACGTTAGTAATTCGGGCCTTTTTTTTTAAGAAAAATGCCCTTTGACAGCTATATATATCTTCTTCTTCTCTCTCTCTTTGATAGCTATATACTCCTTCTTCCTCCTCCACCGACTTCACCACCTCCAATATTGTCACCACCACAATCCCAAACCACCACACAACCATCCAATCACCATCACTGAACCCCCCCTCCCACACTCAGTCACCGCAAATCACCAATTTTAGAAAACTCCAACATCAAACCCTTACCCCAATTTTGCATTACCAAGCCCCAATCAGCAAACCCAAATTCAAATTCCTAGTCCCCAAATCAAAATGGAAAATGATGCTAGACGCTCCCGTACGCATGGGTGGGGAACTCGGCCAGGTTGTGCCCGAGCACGTGTGCGTACCCCTTCGCTGTGCCGGACTACATCCCCTGGATGAAGCCGCTGAGGTCGCCAAATGGCGACGTCGGGGTGGACGGGATAATCAGCGTAATCGGCCACGAGGTGGTGGAGCTGGTCATTGATCCTATCAGCTGCATTGGCAAACTTCTGCTTCTTTTTCTTCCCTTTAAACCCAATAAATCTTGGGTCTCTCTTGTTAGCCGATTTCCTCTTGTCCTTGTCTCTCTTCTTCTGCTGCTTAAACCTCTTCTTCGTCTTCCACTTCTCCTTCGTCGGGGGCTCAGTCTCACGCGTCTCGAACTTGGGTTTTCCTTCGAATATCACGAGGTGCACTGAACCGTGATTGAAATTTCTGGGTAAAACCCATTTTTTTGACGGGAGTGATGGAGTCATGTGAGTGGGAATTGGGTCTGGTTTAATTGGAATTAACCTGGAAAATGGAAAAAAATGGTGGGAAAAATGGTGGGGGAAAGAGGATTGTTGGGAAAAGGGTAAACAGTGTGGAGAGCAATTCAAGAGAGAGAGAGAGAGATGTTACCTGGAAGTGAGAGGAGGTTTCGAAGGGAAGAGAGAATCCTACGGAGGTTGTGAAACAATGGGTTTGCCATTACACACACACAGAGGGCTTGCACACACAGAGAGAGATCAGGGCGAGAAACGAAAAGGAATTAGGGTAGGGAGGTCTGGGATTGTTTGGTCGAAAGAGAGAGAGAGAGAGGGAGATAGAGAGAGAATTGTTTGGTGGCCCGTATAATAATAGAAAGGATATATTCGTCAATATATCCATTCTGTTAACTGAATTTGTCTTTTTTTCGTTTCCAGTAGTTGAGGGAGTCTCCATGGGTGCTTTTAAATGTAAGGGAGTGTTTACGAGAAAAAGTGATAATTGAGGGGATGTTTATGTACTTTCACTGTCCAACAATATGTATGATATTGGCATTCTTTGAAGACCTAGCAGGAAAATATGCATACAAAAATGCCTGTGTGTGCAAATCAGGGAGAGAACCAACCTGAGCAGTCAATCCTCCTAAGTATCTATGCAATTTTGTCACTCTTCGTTCAACTCCATTAATTTGTGTAACTCTTGGCAGATCTGGTGATTTCTCTTGTTGAACACAATCCTCAAGTGTTAATCGTCCCAGGGACAGTAAGGGTACACAGTCATTAGGCTGTTCCCGGGTCGGAAGAGTTTCGAGTACTTTGAACGATATCCATGCAAGGGAATCTGCCGTGCAAATTCCTGGATCATAAATAGCTGCAATGAATTAAATTTTGGGGCCATTAGGAACTAAATAAAACACGAGGGGGGTAACTAATACAAACCAAATTTCAATACTGGAACCAGAAGTCTTGCAGAGAAGCATAGGAGACTTAGAAGCATGACTATAAATCAGGATGGACTATTACTTAGCACACTATCTTTCATTGAAGAGAAAAAGATAAACCTGCATTTCCAACTTGATAAAACCAGATAATATAAAAAGAAACAATTTCAATTCATATTTCTCCTCAAAAATTCGAATCTAAATGCATAACTAACTAAGCTTCTCTTATGCAAAAGAACTATCATGGTTGAAAATTGACAAGAAATTTAAAGATTGCCAGTGATAATTAATATTCTACATAACAGTAGAAGCTTACCGCAAAAGCTCTTTGCAGCATCATCACGTCTACCGCCAGAATGCTGTTGAAGATCCTCTAAACCAATTATACTCTTAGTGATGCATTCGCTCTTTAATGCCTCTCCCCTATTTTTATCATCTGAAAGAGTTTCTAGTACTTTGAATGATTTCTGTGCTAGGGAATGTGTAGTGTGAATAGCTGCAATGGATTAAATTTTGAGGCCATTAGAAACTAAATAAACCACCAGGGGTGTAACTAATACAAACGAAAACTCAATAACGGAACCAGAAGTCTTGCAGAAAAGCATAGGAGACTTAGAAACATGATTATTAATCAAGATGGACCATTACTTAGCTCACAATCTTTTGTTGCAGAGAAAAACATAAACCTGCATTTCCAAATCTGCATAACCAGGTAATATAAAATAGAAAGAACTAGCATGGTTGAAAACTAAAAAAAATATAAAGATCGCAAGCAAATTTGTATTTGCTTTAACAGTAGAAGCTTACCGCTAAAGCTCTTTGCATCATCATCACGTGTACCACGACAATGTTGTTGAAGATCCTTCAATTCAAGAATACTCTTAGCACTCCATTCTCTCTTTAATGCCTCCCCCCCAAATTTTTTCTCTGAAAGAGACACACCATGGCTGCTTTGATATGCTTTGTTTTCTGTAGCATCAAAATCCGGCAAAGATTTTCGTTTTGTTGAATCATCTAAACTAAGTACACTCTTAGTTAAGCATTCTCTGTTTAATTTCTTTCTTGCATCATTCTTCTCTGAATTAAACATAATACGGCCGCTCAGCCATGCCCTCACATGACGTGCTCCATCGGCTGCAGCTAAATAAAGTGGACTCGCCATTAAGTGCAGTCTCTTTGATACGTCTCCTGTACCATTGTTCTTTGAATTAGACACACGAACGTCGCTCTGATATGCCCAGTTGTCGGTAGCATCAAAATCCACCAATGGTTTTTGTTCTAACGACTCAAGCTGCACAATTTCTCCTCCATCTGGTAAGGCTACAGGCTGGGGTGAAGACGTGGGAATGTAAATATCCATGTTAACAAGGGACCGTAGAGCATCATCGTGCCGGTCTCTGTGGTTGGTGGTAAATACGATGATCCACTCATCCCCACATCTAGAAAACAGGCCATCAACGTACTTCAACAAACATGAGACCGTCAACTGCAGCAAAAAAAACACACAACAGCAATGGCATTAGATAAATACAAAAACAACATCACAAAGCTCTTTAGCCCACGTCAAAAAAAGGGAGGAGAAATATAAACTACACTCTTTAGCCCACTTCCAGATTTTTACATATTTCAAAACCTACACTCTTTAGTCCATGTCAAAAATATTAACTATGATTAGCACTGACAATAAGAACTGAGTTGCAAATTAAAGGGGAAAAGGGGGGGAGAAATATAGCATTGATGAGTCATAGATTAAAGGGTCACTTCAAGCCGAGACCACCCAACTAAATCAGGCGTTGAAATGGTATAATCCATTATCATAAAATTTGCTACTACTAATTAACCAGCAGATGATTTGCACTTTAAAAAAACAGCGTTTGAGAAAAACAAATAGCTAACCTCATACTTGAGATTGGGAAGCATCCCAGCACAGTGAGCAAAATCTTGAATAGCAATCAAGGAGCGATTTGTGGTGGGGAACAACATATTTTTCAGTTCCAGGATGGAGGACATACTTGTTAGATGCAAATCAAAGACGTCAAATTTCAGATAGTTCGCCATAGCAGCGATTAAGCTCGATCCATCAGCACCAGGAGGCTCGTACAAGTAAGACCTCGTCCAAGCCTTCCCCGCCTTCTTGTAAAACTCCTTCATACTCACAAATCTCAACAAGTCAGAAATTATGCCTATATAATCTGGGTCCATTCTCAACTCCTCGAACACCGCCGATTGTTTGAGTTCCATTGGAACCACGTTTGTTGGATTGGCATCCTTATCAACAACCAATAGTCTAATCACTGGATTGACGAGTGGGCTGAAAAGTTGCAGATAGTTCCTTAAGTCCTCGTCACATGGTATAAAAATCCAGTCCCCTTCCTCGTCCTTATACTTCACGTCGAAACTATCAAGCCCTAACTTCAGTCTCATTGCCACTTCTTCCTTCAATTCAATAATTCCATATGTGAGAGGAAGCTGAAATTCTATTATGGTATCCCCATATGTTGACTTCAGCAGCACGAAGCTAGTATCTTGGACTGCTGTGAAAGGAGGCAACAATTGGGGAATCCTATGCATTGTGTAGGAAGTAGTAGGCATTGGTTGTTGGCTAGGAGATGGACCCGAACATGTAGACACCGTTGAGTTAATAGATCCAGAGACATGTCCTTCTAGAAGAGACTCTTGTTTTGAAGCTCTCCAATCTTCCAAATTGCCCATGTTCACACTTAGTATTTGTGTTAATGCTATCTTAGGCTGTGGAAACACAAGAGCATTAAGATTTGCATAGGCAGTGGACTGCATTGATTGACCTTCCCGTTGAAATGGTTCACAGGAACGGCCAGTGAGCTGAGGTAGCATGTGGGGAATTGCAGGCATCGTGTGGAGAATAGTAGCCACAAGTTGGCTATCAGAACATGCAAGAGAGGTCAAATCACTAGATTCAGAGACATGTTCCTCCAAAAAATTTCTCCTATCTTCAGAACTTTCCATGTTCTCATTTAGCACTTCTGTTGATGCTATCTGAGGCTGTGGAAAGACACGAGCATTGGGATTTTCAATCCTCGCTATTGAACCATTTTCCATATTCCAAAAGTTTAGGTCTTCAAAAGAATCTAGTAGAAACTCATTTGGCTTCGGATTTTGAACATCCATATCATTCTCCATCGTGATCTGCCCATTAGATAGCATCTTGAACGTTGGTGATGGATTCTTTTCTCCATGTGGATCATGTGGATCAGGGCGTCTCCAGACTGTTAGGAGAAAAGAAAAGAAAAGAAAAAATTAGGTTGCAAAGATAATAAAAGAGAAGAAGAGAAATGATAGTTGAAGCATTTTTCAATGGGCACAACTTAGAAAATAAAAGATGGGGAAAGTTAATTAATACTTGCCTCTTGTTAGGAAAAGATAACTGATAGAAAGAAAAAGAAAGAAGGTTCTAATATGTGAATCATAGAAAGGAAAACCTTTTGTTAGGAACATAGAGACCAAATTGTAAATCATTACTCCTGTTCCCAATGGGTGCAAGTGCCTGAACTTTCAGAAAGATTCCAAAAATGGATTATTAGGGGACTATGGTTTCTCTCCTCTTCACAATCCAAACAGGTGACTAGGAAGGAAAGGGAGGAATTACCATGGTTTCTTATCCGTTTTGGCCACCGATGAATCCCATGATGCCTAGTGGTGCGCTTAAAGGAAGATACACGACCTGCATAAGCAAGAATAAACATAAAACAACGTATTGTTGTGTTGTTTCCACAAGAATAATCCAAGCTCTTGCTGCCGAGTGAGTTAGGTGAAAACAAGAGAGATATGGCAAGCAAAAACTTACCACCAAGGGTCTTCACAACAAATTCACGTTTACTGCCAAAATGTTGTTGGAGATACTTAAAACCAAATACATGGAAAGCTATTCGTTCCCTGTTTGGTGTTTCCCTCGTTCTTCCCTTCTCAAGACGAGATGCACTAGAACCACACCGATCTTGTCTACCAGGGTGTGCTCTGTTGTTAGTAGCGGCAAATTCTCTTAATGAGAAAGCTATGTGCCCCACACACTCGCTTCCACTTGGTAAAGCCAAAGGGCGAAGTGAAGATCTAGCAAGCAAGGACATATGAAGAAATTGAAGCCTCAAAACAAGTTCCTCTTCTATAGATACATTGTTAACTTCAGCTGGTCTTTGCCCTCCTAAAGAATACCCCTACATTGTTGCCCAGTTCTGAATTCAGTAAAGGTAATCAGTAAATCAGGTTTCTTTTACTAGTTTACACAACATATGTTTGCTCATTGTAAGCAAATTCAGACTTCTATTGTTTCTCCTCTTAGTTTTAAAAAAGTATGTTTACTCATTTTTTTCGAATACACACAAACAACAAAAACATGGACGCTCTAACTATGGGGCCTCATAAATGTCCTAATCTAACCTATCAAAGGAAAAATATTAACACCTTGGACTGTAATAGGAGTCAACAGAATTACATTCATGTTTTTGGTTCTAAAATTTTAAAACAATGCAATTCAAAGGCAGCTAAATGCCGATGACTTCGAATAGTGCTAACCGTTCCAAACTGCGGGAACATTCAAAGGCAGAACCCATATCTATGTAAAAGATCCCAAAACTTCAGTCAACATGTTAATGGGAAAAAAGTTTATTAAAATTCATGAGCATGGATCATGTGGGTTTAATTGAAGACAAAGCTACAACAAAGTATAAATAAACAGCCCATAAGTTGAGACAAACTTTAAGATATTAATAGATGGTCCGTTGGCTATTGAAACAAATGATTCTCACTTCAGATACTTGTACATTCAGTTTGAGGGGAAGCTGCACATGTATGTATGTATCTAGCTATCATTCCTAGAGACATCAAGGAATAGAAATTTTGCAAAACGAACTTTGTCCAGTTTTTTAACTCACATAATTTGAATCTTTTAAAACTCATATGTGAATATGATTTCACAATCTAATGAACTAAATGGACAACAGGGACTCAAATATGAGTGCATTATGAACCATGTGCCAACAGAATTTCATAATCCTTAAAAAAGTTCATCATTAAGGGATAAATCACTACTCTTTCCATAACAATTAGTACCTATTACCTATAAAACATGACTCGATTGAAATGAAAGTACAAGTGAGTTACTTCTCGAAATGGGGACCGATGGATTCCATGGTGCCTACGGATGCGCTTCACGGTGGGTACAAGATTGATGCCATGCTGCTTACAGATGCGGTTCACTGCATGAGCACCAATATGTAGGTAAGAAAACTTCACCAGAAGCATTAGATGGTTCATAAACAAGTGCATATATCTGCTTTGATAAGTGAGTTCATAACATTTAGATGGTTCATAAACAAGAGCGTGATCGTAAGCAACACTTCATAAATTGTTAGATGCTTACCAGCACTGCTGTTCGCAGCACCTTCACATCTGCTGCCAAAATGTTGTTGGTGATCCTCAAAACTGATGCTTACAGTTCTGCACTCTCTCTTAAATGTCTTTCTCACAATTATCTTTTTTGAAAGAGATACAATGCACCCTCCAGCTGGTAAGCTGATAGGCCAATGCAAAGAACTAGCAGACTGCAGTATTTGGATAGTTGAAGCCATTAATCAATGCAATCATCCAGTAATAATCAATATACAGACCCATAAACAGGATGATAACTTCGACCCATCTTTCCTCTCCTAATGAAGAGTGTGGCTAACCTAGATTAATTTTTTTTCTACTAGATTATTACACAGGTATTTATATATCTTTTCTGAGTTATTAAAACAACAATAATGGTGAGGGTCAAATCACTGTTGACTCTAGCATATGACACAAACTTGGATCCATCATTTGAATTCATTTTATCATACCATTGAGGACAATACTTAGTACAATGGAATTAGAATCTTGGTTCCAACACTGTACTTACAACCAAGGTAAACTCACCAATATGGATAATTTAATAACTTGAAGTGACAAGAGGAATTGAAAATCTAAGTGAATTATGAACCCTTCAATATCAAGACCCACCTCATGAGACCCAGGGGAGTATTGTACAATGGAATTAGAATCTGGGTTCCAATACTGTACTTACAACCAAGGTAAACTCACCAATATGGCTAAGTTAATAACCATAAGTGACAAGAGGAATTGATTTTCTAAGTGAATTATGAACCACTTGCCTGTGAATATATAATGTTGTTTGTGTTCTTTTGTTATCTTATTTTATGTTAAGGGTAGTTTAGTCTTTATAGTTTTAGGGCTTTTCCTTGTATATTTATCGTTGTTCTCTTTCCTTGTAAAACTCAGAATTCGAATTTGAAATGTTTCATGGTATCAGAGCTTGGAATGGGCGAATCCCCATTGTTTCTTCCCCTTAGTCGTCCTCCCCTCTCTCTCTTCCCTCAATCGATCTCCCCTTCTTCTTCCTCCCTTTAGCAGGTCTCTGTTCTCTCCTCATTGAAGACCCAGCAGCAATCTGGCAACGCAGCAACCAAAGCAACACCGAAGACCACCGCCGGACACCCTCCGACCTCCGGTGATCACCGAACCTCAGTGTCTGCTCTTCGACAACCCAGGTTGCATTCGTATATGTCTGGGTTAACATCTTTGAGGATCATTCTGCACTGTTTGGGCTGTTTTGATACTATTTTGCCACTGTACAACTCTGTTTCTGCACTGCTTGGATCATCTAAGTCACTGTTTGACAAGATTTGAGGTATTTTTCGACTATAAGAAATCTCTTCTTTTCATCTCTGTTACATATCGTGTTTTAGTGCTCACTATGTCAGAAGATAAAGTAATTAGTGTGCGGTTGAATGGTGGTAATTATTCGTATTGGGCAAGTGTGATGAAAAATTTTATTGTCGGTAAGGAAGTGTGGGGTCATGTGACGGGCCTTATTGTGAAACCTTCTCCTGTGAATGTGAAAGAAGATGATCCTACATTTGCGGCGAAACATGCAGAGTACGTCAAAAACTTTGGCAAATTGGAAGTTGAAAATGCACGAATTCTTACATGGTTTCATAATTCTTCCGAACCTAGCATCGGAATGAACTTTTCAAAGTATGAGACGGCCAAAGAAGTTTGGGATTACCTAAAAAGGATGTACCTTGAGTCCAACTTTGCAAAGCAATATGAACTTGAGGGCTCTATTCGACGGGCTACGCAGGGAGATAAATCCATTCAGGAATTCTACAATGAAATGACACAATTTTGGGATCAATTGACGCTAATGGAACCAGTAGAATTGCAGTCTCTTGATTTCTATGTAGCATACCGTGAGAAACAGCGTCTTGTACAGTTTCTTATGGCTCTCCGTGATCAATTTGAGCCTCTTCGTGGGGCCATCCTTCATCGTTCTCCCCAACCTATAGTTGATGGTGCCGTTCATGAGCTCATAGCTGAGGAAACTAGGTTCAAGGTTGGGTCTGCTGCAGCTCCCTCTTAGTCTGTATTTGTTGGCATTGTTGCTCCATTGGTTCAGCCTACTTCATATATGGCACCTCTCTTGCCTACACCATCTTCTCATTTGATTCAGGTTACGGGCAAGCCTAAACCTCGTGTTGCTTTAGATGAGTGTAGCTTCTGTCACCAAAAAGGGCATTGGAAGCATGCATGTCCGAAATTATTACAGATGACAACAGGTAGCACTCCTCGTTCGAAGCCCGTCTCCTCTAGGCCCACACAGCAGCATTCTCGGCCCGCACAACAGTATGTTCGTCCTCCGGCCGCTTTCGTAGCTCCTGCAACTTATAGTATTCCACAGCATCCCTCGTTTGAGGGATATCAAGAGTATTGTGCGTATTTGGCTGCCACTCAGGGAGGTCATTCTCAAGCTTCTGCTATGACCACTACTCCGTCAGGTTTGCATGGTTCTTATACCACGGGAATCCTTCCTACCACATGGATTTTTGATTCTAGTTGCACCCACCATATGACTCCTAAGTTGTCATTATTAAGCCATTGTATCTCTCCTGCTTCTCCCATTAGTATTTCCACCGCAAATGGCTCTCCTATGCATGTTGTCTCTATAGGTTCTATTGCCCATCTCCATCTTCCTCCCTATCTATACCAAATGTGTTCTATGTTCCTCATTTATCTCTTAGTCTTATTTCAATTAGTCAATTGTCTGATTCCGGCTTTGATGTCTTATTCTCTTCTTTTGGTTGTGTTGTGCAGGACCAAATGTCGAAGAAGCAGATTGGGACCAGGCGTAGAGTTGGCGATCTATATGTTTTGGAGACCTTGCATGTTCCTATTGAGTCTACTACCACTGTTATGTCATCCTTTTGTTTAAATCAGGAGTCTTCCCCTTTTTATCTTTGGCACTCTCGCTTAGGGCACTTATCTAGTGAACGTTTGAAACTTTTACTTAAGTCTGGCTGTTTGGGAAATATTTCTATAAGCGATATCTCTGAATACAGTGGTTGTAAGTTTGCCAAAATGTCTGCTTTACCTTTTAATAGAAGTACTTCTGTTTCTACTTCTCCGTTTCAGCTTGTTCATACAGATTTGTGGGGTCCTTCCCCAATTGCCACTAAAGGTGGTTCTCGATATTATGTGTCCTTTGTTGATGATTATAGTAGGTTTACACGGGTATATTTGTTGACACGCAAGTCCGATTTTTACCAAGTATATCGCAATTTTCACTCCATGGTTCAAACTCAGTTTTCAACAGAAATCAAAGTTCTTCGCTTTGACTTAGGTAGAGAATACTCTCTAGGTGAGTTCACACAATTCTTAACTTCTCTTGGCACCATTCATCAATCTTCTTGTACCGACACTCCCGCTCAAAACGGGCATGCGGAACGCAAGCATCGTCACCTTTTAAATACTGCATGGTCTCTTCTTCTTTCCTCTTCTGTGCCTGCCGCCTTTTGGGGGGAAGCTGTGCTCACCGCAGCTTATTTTCTTAATCGGATGCCTACTCCGCTTCTCTCTGGTTCCTCCCCGTATGAACGGCTCTTTGGTCAGGTTCCTAACTATTCTCTTCTTCGTGTGTTTGGCTCCACTTGCTTTGTCCTTCTCCCTAAAAAGGACTGCACTAAGCTTAGTGCTCGTAGTGTCTTATGTGCCTTCTTGGGGTATGGAATCCAACAAAAGGGCTACCGTTGTTATGATCCTGTGACACGAAAGTTGTATGTGTCTCGGCATGTTACTTTTCTCGAGCGTCTCCCCTTCTTCTCTCTCCCATCCAAACCTATTAATGTCGTCAAAGAGGATCTTGTGCATATTGATCCATTTCCCGCGGATGTTCCTACCAATGAGTATGTTCGCACCCTCGAAGTGTCTGATATTCCCATTGCCCCTCCTGCTTCTTCTAGTTCCAACCTCATTCCTCCTCTTCCCAAGCATTATGTCCGTCGCAATCGTACGACTCCTCGTCCTCCCTCTGCTTCGGAAGACTCTGATCCACCAGAACGCCGGTATCCCTCTCGTGATCGTCATCCTTATGTAAAACTTCTTGGCTTTACTAATACTTGTTTTTCCTCCTCTTATCGCAATTTCTTATCTCGCATACACACTCATTTTGAACCTTGTTCTTACAAAGAAGCTTGTAATGATCCTAACTGGGTGACTGCCATGAATGACGAGCTCACTGCTCTTGCGAACACTCAGACTTGGGATTTGGTTCCTCTCCCGGCTAGTAAGAATCTCATTGGATGCAAATGGGTTTACAAAGTAAAGACTCATTCTGATGGTTCCTTGGAGCGGTACAAAGCCCGCTTAGTTGCCAAGGGGTTCTCTCACGAATATGGTATTGATTACGAGGAGACTTTTGCTCCTGTTGCAAAAATGACATCTGTTCATCTTTTAATTTCTGTGGCTGCTACGCACCAATGGCCTCTCTTTCAGTTGGATGTTAAAAATGCCTTCCTCAATGGTCATCTATCTGAGGAAGTTTATATGCGTCCTCCTCCGGGTCTCCCTCATGCCACAGGCCTTGTTTGTCGCCTCCGTCGTGCTCTGTATGGGCTCAAACAGTCTCCTCGTGCTTGGTATGCACGTTTTCATGATGTGGTTTTACAGGTTGGTTTTCAGCTTAGCACTCATGAATCTGCTCTTTTTGTTCGTCGCACTTCTCATGGTTTGGTTCTCCTTTTGCTCTATGTTGACGACATGATCATCACTGGTTCCAACTCTGCTGCTATTGATGAAGTGAAACATCACTTGTTTCACGAATTTGAGATGAAGGACTTGGGGCTTCTTCGGTATTTTCTAGGCATTGAGGTTGCCTCCTCTCCAAAAGGTTATCTCTTGACTTAGACTAAGTATGTGACTGACATTCTTCATTGTTTTCAACTTACTGATGACAAAAAAGTTGATACTCCTATCGAGTTACATGCGAAGTTCTCTAATTCTGATGGGGTTCCTCTTGCTGATCCTACTGAGTATCGTGAGCTTGTTGGTTGTCTTGTTTATCTCACCGTCACTCGACCGGATATTGTTTATGCTGTGCATATTGTTAGTCAGTTTGTTTGTGCGCTTCGGTCTACTCATTGGGCTGCCTTGCTTCGTATCCTTCGTTATGTTCGTGGCACCATGTTTCAGTGTTTAGTTCTCTCTTCATCTTCTTCTGATTTGACTTTTCGGGCCTATGCCGATGCTGATTGGGCAGGTGATATCTCTGATCGAAAGTCCACCTCCGGCTTCTGTGTTTTCTTTGGTGATTCCCTTATCTCTTGGAAAAGCAAGAAGCAATCTGTTATTGCTCATTCCACTGCGGAAGCTGAGTATCGTGCCATGGCCCATGCCACCTCTGAAGTTGTTTGGCTCCGCTGGCTTTTATCGGACACGGCTGTCACTATCTCCTCTCCTACACCTCTATTTTGTGACAATAAAAGTGCCATTCAGATTGCCCATAATTCAGTTTTTCATGAGGGCACGAAGCATATTGAAATTGATTGTCACTTTGTTCGCCATCATCTACAATATGGCACAATTGCTCTACCGTTTGTCTCCTCCTCTCTTCAGTTAGCTGATTTCTTCACCAAGACGCACACCACCGCTCGGTTTCGCTTCCTCCTTGGCAAACTCTCGATGCTCTCCGGGCTCGCATCATGAGTTTGACGGGGGGTGTGAATATATAATGTTGTTTGTGTTCTTTTGTAATCTTATTTTATGTTAAGGGTAGTTTAGTCTTTTTAGTTTTAGGGATTTTCCTTGTATATTTATCATTGTTCTCTTTCCTTGTAAAACTCAGAATTCGTATTTGAAATGTTTCATTGCCAGCATAATTTCACAATCCTTAAAACATTTAGGAATGAAATCACAATTGTCAGAATGGTTAAGAATCTTAAAAATCATCAACTGCTGGAAATGAAAATACAAGTAAGTTACTTGTCGAAATGGCCACCCATGGATCCAGTGAGGGTTATGGATGCGCTTCACTGTGGATACCCAATTCATCCCATGCTTCCTACAGATACGCGTCGCTGCATGAGAACCAATAGATAGGTGAGAAAACCACAATTTTGTTCTGCCTCCATTAAGGGAACAAAACAGCATCTCCTTTGCCAGAAGCATTAGATGGTAAATAAAGGAGCAAAAATGAAAGCAACATTTTATCAGTTGCAGACACTTACCACCAAGGACCTTAGCAGTGCCTTCACATCTTCCGCCAAAATGTTGTCGGTGATCCTCAAAATCTACAGTCATAGTTTTGCACTTTCTTTGTAACGACTCTCTCACCATTTTCTTCTGCGGAAGAGAAACAGTATGAGAGCATAGATCTTCCTTGGCTGCATGTGCTACATTTTTTATAGATTGCTCTAATGGATCAAGAAGCACGAAGTTTCCCCCATCCAGTAAGCCGATAGGCCAATGTGAAGAGCTTGCAGGCTGCAGTATATGAGTAAAAGAAGCCATCATCAAATATACTGATCTGCAAACAAAATGATAACTTCAACCTAACTTCCTCGCTTAAAGAACACCCCTTTGTTGTGCCTAATCTAGTTTATTATTATTATTATTTTTGTATTTCTTTACTTACTCCATTTTAAAACAGATAATTTTTTATTTTTTTATACTTAAACAATAAAATTGTTGACGGTCTACCACTGCCGAATTTGTCAACATGACACAAAACCTTCGATCCACTATTTGGATTCAGTTTTATCATACCATCTCAATGAAACCCTAGTACAAACGAATAAGAATCTCGACACCATACTTAAACAAAGGTTAACTTCACCAATATGGATCGTATTGGCATTGATTGAAGACCAAGCTGGAATAAATATAGGATAAGATGCCCTTTATGGATACATGTGTACATATAAGATACACAAGTACATATAAGAATATCAGGGAAAGGACCAACCTGGGAAGTCGATCCTTCCGAGTATCCGGGCAATTTTGTCAGTCCTTGTTCAACTGCGTCAATTTGAAGAACTCCTGGAAGATATGGTAATTTCTCTAGCTGTACGCAACCCTTGGGTTTTAATCTTCTCAGTGGCAATAAGGGTACACAGTCATTAGGCTGTTCAAACGCATCAGACGGTTCCTCGCAAATCTGTGTCCGAATCTGCTTCTCTCGGTCTGTGTCTGTAGCATTCCTCAGCTGTTCCAGGGGCAGAAGAGTTTCTAGTACTTTGAATGACTTCCGTGCAAGGGAATCTGTCGTGTGAAACCCCAGATCATAAATAGCTGCAATTGATTAAATTTTTAGGCCACTTCGGACTGAATAAACTACCAGGGGCTAACTTATACAAACTAAATTTCAATAGCGGAGCCAGAAGTTTTGAACAAAAGCATAGGAGAGACTGACTATAAATCAGGATGGACTACTACTTAGCACGCAATCTTTTGGTGAAGAGAAAAAAAATGAACCTGCATTTCAAACTTGACATAACCAAATAATATAATAACAAATGTACAAGTCGAAATCATATCTCCCTAACGAATATTCTAAACTAAATACATAAATAACTAAGCTTCACTTCCACAGAAGAACAAGCATGGTTGAGAATTGAAAAGAAGATAAAGATTGCAAGCAATAAATTATATTCTATTCAACAGTACAGCTTACCGCCAAATCTCTTTGCAGCATCATCACATCTACCACCACAATGTTGTTGAAGATCCTTGGAGCCAAGCATACTCTTAATAATGCATTCTCTCTTTAATGCGTCTCCACTATTTTTATTCTCTGAGAGAGACACAACAGGGCCACTCTGATATGCTCTGAATAGATGTGCTTCATTTTCTGTAGAATCAAAATCCAGCAACAATTTTCGTTTTGTAGAATCATCCAAACTAAGTATACTCTTAGTTAAGCATTCTCTAAGCAATCCCTCTCTTGTATCTTTCTTCTCTGAATTAAATGCAATGGGGCTGCTCTGATGTGCCCTCAAGAGATGTGCTCTATCGTCTGTAGCATCAAAATCCATCGATGATGTTCTTGTCGTTGAATCACCTAAACTAATTACACTCTCAGTCATGCACAGTCTCTTTGATGCCTCTCTTGTATTTTTCTCCTCTGAATAAGACAAAAGAATGCCGCTCTGATATGCCCTGTTAGTTGTAGCATCGAAATTCACCACTGGTTTTTTAACTGACGAATCAAGCTCTCCTCCATCTGGTAAGGCTATAGGCTGAAGTTGTTGGTGATTCTCAAATATTACACTAATAGTTCTGCACTTTCTCTTTAATGTCCTCACCATTTTCTCCCCTGGAAGACACACTGTAGCTGCCCCAAACACATGTGCTACATTTTTTGTAGATTGTTCTAATGGATCAAACAGCATGATATTCGCTCCATCTGGTAAGCCGATAGGCCAATGTGATGAGCTAGCAGACTGCAGTATTTGGGTAGTTGAAGCTATCAGTCAATAATACTGACCAGTACACAGAAAGATAACTTACACAAAACTCTCTTATAAAGAACACGACCTTATTATGGTGGCTAATCTAGATCTCTTTAAATTTCTCTACTACTTTATCAAATCGACATTTATTTATTTATTAATGGCCAATCAAAAAAATATCGACATTTATTTAGGTATTTGTAATAGATATTTTTTAAAAAAAACTGTTGAGAGTCTAACCACTGCCGAATTTTAGAGTGACACAAAACTTTGATCAATTTATCATACCATTTAAATGCAATGCCTAGTATAAACAAATCAGAATCAGTGTTCAAAACTGTACTTGAACAAAGGTTAACTTCACCAATATGGATCATATTGGCATTGTTTGAAGACCTAGCTGGAGTAAATATATGATAAGAGGCCCTTTTTGTATACATGTGAACATATAAGAATACACAAGTATATAAAAGAGTATCAGGGAAAGGACCAACCTGAGCAATCGATCCTCCTGAGTATCTGGGCAATTTTGTCAGTTCTTGTTCACCTGCGTCAATTTGCAGAAGTTGTGGCAGATTTGGTGATTTCTCTAGTTGTACACAACCCTCAAGTGTTAATCTTCTAGGTGACAATAAGGGTACAAAGTCATTAGGTTGTTCCCTGAGAATGCTACGAATACAAAAGGAGTGACACAAACTTGAACATAGATATGTCCAGAACTGTCCAACGTCTGTGTCCACGTGTACTTGGTGGGACCCACATGCATCGGACGGTTCCTGACACATTTGTGTCCAAATCTGTCCCTCCCGATCTGTGTCTGTAGCCCTCAGCTGTACCATAGGCACAAGAGTTTCTAGTACTCCGAAAAACTTCCGTGCAAAGGAATATCTCGTGTGAGATCCCAGATCATAAATAACTGCAATTGATTTAATTTTGAGGCCATTAGGGACTACATAAACCACCACAGGAAGAACCATAAGTTTTGCAGAATAGCATAGGAGCTTGGAAACATGACTATAAACTAGGATGGACTACTACTTAGCACACAATCCTTTGGTTAAGAGAAAAACATAAACCTGCATTTCCAACTCAACCTAACCAAATAGTGTATGAACAAATGTACAATTTGAACTCATATTTCTCTCATTAAAATTTCTCTAACCAGAGGCGAGGATAATTCATATTTTTCCTCATCAGCACAACAAGCATTTGATGCTACAAAAAACAGAGCCAAATGCATGTTGTTCTGATGAGGGAAAAAAAAGGAATTATCCTTGCCTCTGGTTAGGGAAAGGTAGAAATAGAAGGAAAAAGAAACACAGTTCTATTATGTGAATCACAAAAATCAGGATTTCGTCATGTAAGATTAACTCACGTTCCCTTTCTCTGCAAATCTCTCAACTTTTCAGAAGACTTAAAAATTGGACTCTAAAGGGACTATTGTTTCTCTAAATTTATCTCCCTCAACTATCAAAACATGTGACAAGGAGAGAGAGAAATTACCCTTGTTTTCAGACCGACACTGCCACCAATATACCCAGTGCTGCCTACAGCTGCTCTTAAACATGGATACGCTAACTGCATGAGCAAAGAAACGTATGAAATCTGTATCCTTATATTGCTTCCACAAGACAATAATCCAGCATCTCGTGGTAGAATTAGTATGATACTATGCCTAGGAACAAGAGATAGATGGCAAGCAATAAATTACCTCCAAGGCTCTTCACAGCTTTTTTATTTTTACAGACAAAATGTTGTTCGAGATCCTCTACACTACATAAACTCATAGTGAGCCCTTGTTTGTCTGACGTTTCTCTTGTATATTTCCTCTGATAATGAGATGCAGTAGAGCTGCTTTGACCTTGACCGACAAGGTGTGCTCTGTTGTCTGTAGCAGCAAATTCACTTGATGATAAGGCAGTAGGCCCGACAATCTCACCTCTATCTGGTAAGGCTAAAGCCCGAGGTGAAGATCTAGCAAACTGGGACATATGGATAAATTTAAGTCTTGAATCAACTTTCTCATCCATAGATAGACGGCTAACTTTAAATGGTCTTTCATCTCCCATAGAATACCACTTCCTTGTTGCCCATTTCTGAACCCAGTAAAGGTAATAAGGTAAGTTGGACTGTTAGGGAATACACTGCTTTCTTATTCGACTATTCACAAAATAAGTCTACTAATTTTTTCCCAAAGAGACACGAACAATAAAATGTTAGTGTCCTAATAAGTGATTAGCCTCATACATGTCATGAACTCACTTATCGACTAAGATATATGACTACCTCAGATTCTTATCGTAATAACACGAATCCCATTCATTTTCATCCTACAAATTGAAAGCAATGTCATTTAGAGGCAGCTACATCCCGATGGCTTATAATATGATGGTAAATGTCCCAAATCGCAGGAAAGATCTAAGAATAGTATCCCAGAACTTAGACTTCAGTGAAGGTCAAATATTCATGACAAAAAGTTGTTTAGAATTCAACAATATTGAAGACTAAGCTACCACAAAGTACAAGTTGAAAAGGCCATAAATTCATACAAAATTTAAGATCTTAATAGATGGTCGCTTGTACATTGAAACAAAAGAATCTAATTACCGATGCTTCTAAGGGAAAGTTGGACACATGTATGCTAGCTAACAGAAAGAGATGCTCATTAACGGCATAGAAATTTCGCAAAAGGAAGTTTGTCCACCATATGATTCCAAAATTTAATGACCTAAGGTGACAAGAGGAATTGAAAATCTAAGTGAATCATGAACCAACTGTCAGTGTAATTTCACAATCCTTCAAAAGTTATGGACAAAATTACCATTCTTGTCATAGTGATAGATACTTCTAAAACTAATTAACTGAGAAATTTAAAAATAAGTAAGTTACTTGTCGAAATGGCCACTGATGGATCCCGTGTTGCTTATAGATCTGCTTAAGTGCGGATGCCTGAATGATCCCATTCTTTCTACAGATGCGCATGGCTGCATGAGCACCAATATATAGGTGAGAAGGCTACAATTTTAGCACGTCCTTTGCCAGAAGCATTTGATGGTTCATAAACAAGCAAGAATGAAAGCAAAATTTTATCAGTTGTAGAAGCTTACCACCAAGGCTCTTAGCAGCACCCGCACATCTTCTGCCAAAATGTTGGTGGTTTTCCTCAAATATTACACTTATAGTTCTGCACTTTCTCTTTAATGTCTTTCTCAACATTTTCTTCTCTGCAAGAAACACGGTAGGATAGCATTGATCTACCCTGGCCACATGTTCTATATTTTCTGTAGATTGATCTAATGGATCAAGCAGCACAATGTGTCCTCCATCAGGTAAGCCGATAGGCCAACGTGAAGAGCTTGCAGACTGCAGTATGTGGGAAGGTAAAGCCATCATTCAATATATCGTAAACAGAATGATAACTTCAACTAAACTTCCTCTCCTAAAGAACACCCCTTTATTGTGGCTAATCTAGATTTCTTTGCACTTCTTTACTACTTTATCACATAGATATTTATTTGTTTGTTTCAAACTTATATTTAAACTATAAAAAATGTCGAGGGTCTAACCACTGCCTAATTTGCAAATGACACAAAAAACTTGGATTCACTGTTTAGATTCATTTTATCATACCATTTCAATGCATTGCCCAGTTCAAACGAATCAGAATCTGGGGTTGAACACAACTTTTTTTTTTTTTTGAGCAGTTGAACACCATACTTGAACAAACGCAAAATTCAACTATTTGGATCATATTGGCATTGTTTGAAGACCTAGCTGGAAAACATGTACACAAAAGATACCTTTTGTGAGTGTGCAAATCAGGGAGAGGACCAACCTGAGCAGTCAATCCTCCTAAGTATCTGGGCACTTTTGTGACTCTTTGTTCAACTCCGTTAATTTGCATTACTCTTGGCAGCCCTTGTGATATCTCTTGCCGTACACAACCCTCAAGTGTTAATTTCCCCTGTGCCAATAAGGGTACACAGTCAATAGGCTGTTCTTCAGTCGGAAGAGTTTCTAATTCTTCAAATGATTTCCGTGCAAGGGAATCTGGCTTGTGAAATCCTGAATCATAAATAGCTGCAATGGATTAAATTTTGAGGCCATAAGCAACTAAAAACTACCAAGGGTGTAACTAATACAAGTAAAACTTCAAGAGAGGAATTAGATGTTTTGCAGAAAAGCTAGGAGACTTGGAAACATGACTATAAATCAGTATGGGCTACCGCTTAGCCCACAATCTTTTGTGGAAGAGAAAAACATAAACCTGCATTTCCAACGTGACAAACCCAATAATACAATAATCAAATAAATTTTCTCTCTCATTTTTCTTTTGAAAATTTCAATATAAATAAATAATAATAAATAAGCTTCTCTTTCGCAGAAGAACTAGCATGGTTGAAAATTGAAAAGAAGATAAAGATTCCAAGAAATGAATTATATTCTAATTAACAATAGAAGCTTTACCGCCAAATGTTTTTGCAGCGTCATCACATCTATCACCGCAATGTTGTTGAAGATCCTCTAAACCAAGTATATTCTTAGCAATGCATTCTCTTTTTAATGCCTCGCCCCTACTTTTATTCTCTGAGAGAGAGACAACAGGGCCACTCTGATATGCTCTGAATAAATGTGCTTTGTTTTCTGTAGCATCAAAGTCCAGCAACACTTTTTGTTTTGTAGAATAATCTAAACTAAGTACACTCTTAGTGAAGCATTCTCTGTGTAATTCCTCTCTCCAATCTTTATTCTCTGAATTCAACACAATAGGGCCGCTCTGATGTGCCCTCAAAAGATGTGCTCTATTGTCTGGAGGATCATGATCCGTCGATGATATTCTTGTCTTTGAATCAGCTATACTAAGTAAACTCTCCCTAATGCACCGTCTCTTTGAAGCCTCTCTCATATTTTGATTCTCTGAATTAGACACAAGAACGCCACTCTGATGTGCCCTGCTGTTTGTAGCATCAAAATCCACCCATGGTTTTTTTTCTGATGACTCAAGTTGCACAATTTCTCCTCCATCTGGTAAGGCTACAGGCTGAGTTGAAGACATGTGAACGTAAGTATCCATGTTAACAAGGGGCAGTAGAGCAGCATCATGGTGATCTCCGTGGTTGGGGGTAGATTTGATGATCCGCTCATCACCACAGCTCGACAACAGGCCATCGCCGAACTTCAACAAACATGAGACCGTTAATTGCAGCCAAAATAACACAACAGCAATGGGATGAGATAAAAACAAAAACATCATTATGCATGGCAAATGTAGAGACCCATATTTTTTTAGAATATATATATATATATATATATATATATATATATATATATTCTTTTTTCTTGTAAATGTACAACTTGTCGAGATAGACGGTGTGGATTAACGGTGCGGCATGTTCGTGAAAAGATATAAGGATAAATGTGAGAGAGGTGTACGCGTGAGTGTGTGGTGTGAGAAGTTGGGTATAATTTTTCCTTGGTCTTCTAATAAATTCCAGAGAAATGCTTTCCTCTCTCATTTTCTATCTCTCGGCTCTCTCTCTAACTCTCACATATCTCTCTCTCTCTCGGCTCTCCTCCACTCTCACTCAAGAACCCATTAAAACAACATGAAACCTACACAAACCCATCTCCATTTTACCTTCTATAAGCATTATTGAGCCTTAATTTCGTGGGTCAAGCTTTGGGAAGGAGGAACCGGCTGATTTTCAAGTTTTAGAGGCTAGGGCTTTGTTTGATCTCGGCTTTGATACTTGAGGTAGGAAAATCAAACTAATTTTATGTGTTTATGAGTTGATATAGTGTTTGAGACTCGCTACTGATCATTGTATTGAGATTTGTTGTTGAATTCCTTTGAAATCCCCAAAATCTGCTGCTGTCCCGTTTTTCTGAGATTTTTCCCAACTTCGAACAGTCATAACTTCCTCATCCGATATTGAAAACGTGCAAATTATATATCGAATTCGAGATCTTGAAGTCAGCTTTCCAGGGCCACCAGAATCACCTTAAAACCCTAGGTACACAGAAAGTTATGATCATTGGAGTGAAGGTGTGTCGGCTGTCTTGTTTTCTGCTGTTGCTGTCATCTTCTGGATTTTTGCCCAACTTCGAATGGCCATAACTTCCTTGTCCGATGTCCAATTCGATCGTATGATATATCGATTTCGAGGTTTTGAAGTCATCTTTTAATTGCCACCAAAATTACGTTAACAAGTATACAAAAGGTTAGGACAATAGAAGTAGAGGGTGGTTAGTTGCCACAACTTAAGAATGAGTTCGATAGACTTAAAATATTGCACAAATGTTGGGTTATGAATTTAGGATGAGTGTTGATTGAAATGTGGTACGAGGACACATGAACAATAATTTTGAAATGATGACGATCATGGAAAATGCGAGATGAAATGGTTAATCGGTAAACTAACGTTTGAAAGGGTGACGTGATGACTTATTATTGATATGAGTTATGTTAATGTGAGATGGGCGTAATTGTTATACTCGTTGGTATGTGGGTGTTGCCCTCTTAATGATTGTCATACAATAGACCCTGTTATGAAGTCGTATCAATAGGTTTGCATCGTGAGTATACGTTGAATATAGGAATAGACCCAGGTAAAGCCGTGGTGACCCAAGTGCCTTGTGAATGCGGGAATAGACCCGGGTAAAGCCGTGGTGACCCAACTGCTTTGCGGATTTGAGAATAGACCTGGGTAAAGCCATGGTGACTCTCTTCCGGTTCAACTTAGGGAAAAGACCCGGGGAAAGCCGTGGTGACTCTAAGGGCGATGTTGGTTGTATTGAACTAAGGATTTGGGATATCATTGTAATGTATGGTGACTTGTGGTAACGGATTTCGTGTGGAATTTTAGCTACGCTACTTTTATTATTATCTGTCGTGCGATTTTTCATTTGGTAGAGTGTTGTACAAGAGGCATAGATGACCCACCATAGTGTGACACGTTGAGGAAGACCGGTATAGGCATTCGCACGTTAGGCTATGAACGGAATCTAATTGTAGGGATGTGTGACACAATGAGACGTGACACGAGAAAACGAGGGTCAATGCGAGAAATTCCTTGAGTTCTTAGAAGTCTTGACCATGTAGTACGTTCATATTTGGCTCTAATTGCTATTGTCTATCGACGTGATCTTCTTTTTTTCGCACTTCTCTTCTCGTATGCACATAAAGTTAGCATAGATTTTTCTACTGGGCTAGTGTAGCTCAACCTATCATTTTTCAGGTACAAATCAGAAGCTGTGACATGGGTTGCTGCGCATGTGATCCCACATTTTGAAAGCGACTTCAGAGAGTTAATTTTGTATCTCTTATAGACTTTATCTTCGGATGAAGGAATTATAATCTTATTATTATTATTATTTTATTAAATGAAGGATTTCTGTAAACTCTTAACTTTCTTTTAACGTAATCTAGTGGTTTTAGGCCGTTGGGCAAAGGATGTAAGTTTGAAAATGAATTGCGAACAAGGGAAATAGAAATGGCTTTTAGGTAATATTTGTATTATTGTTAGGATTTTTATTTATGGAAAACCTTTAATATTTATGTTAAAAATCGAGGGCGTGACAGCAAAAGCTTGAGTGCCCCTAGGGCAAAAGTTAAGCAGCATTAATGACATACTTTTCAATCCATTTCTAATATCTCTCAATAATGACCTCAAGAATACAAAGCATCTTTGAACAATATCTCAAATGGCAAAAATCATCAAAAAAAACTCTTCACATTCAACCATGTGTAAACAAGAAAACAAAAAGAGCTCAAGCTCAGGGATCAAGTTCAGCCCGCTTACCAGGTATATATGTGGTTGGCAATGGCAGAAAAACTTTTCTTTGGTTGGACCACTGGCATACTGCAGGTCCTCTCTATAAGGCGTTTAGGGAGGCTATTATAAGGAATGTTGGGAGTTCCCTCCTTGCAAAAGTTTCATCAATCATTCATAATGAGGATTGGCATTGGCCTAGGCAACGTAACAGGGTTATAAAGCAAATCATTGGGAGTACTCCCCATACCTTGAGGCCTAACATCTCAAGTGAGGATTCTGTAGTTTGGATTCCTGCTCCTAATGGTATATCTTCTGTCAAATCCGCTTGGGAGGCTCTGAGAACTCCCAATCGAACGGTGCCTCGGGCTTCAATTGTTTGGTTTCAAACAAAACATACCCAGATGGGCTTTCATTATGTGGCTGGTATGTTGGGGCAGGCTTTCAACTAAGGATAGACTCCTATCTTGGAGATTGGTAGTGGATCCTATGTGTGTGCTGTGTGATAGTGTGGCTGAGTCTCATGGGCACTTATTCTTCACTTGTTCATTTTCATCTCAAATTTAGTTCAGAGTCCTTGAAAAGTTTGGAGTTCATCGGTGTCTGGTAGAGTGGGAACAAGAGATAGATTGGGCATCCATCATCTACAGGAAAAGGGATTTCCTTCAGCGCTGAATAAGCTAGCATTGGCAGATTCTGTGTATTACAAATGGAAAGGCTAGGAATGAGTGCATTTTTTGGCAACAAACACCCTAACCTTGAAGGCACTATGGAGCATCTTGGTCATGATGTACGGGAAAGAGTTTGTTCTTGGCAAAAAGAGGGCAGCAGTAGTGTGAATCGAGACCTTTGTAAAGCCTGGAATATCTCTGGGAAAATTTTGCTTTGAGTTGTTTGTATATCCCAAGTTCTGTTTTTTGTGTAGTTTGGGTCTATTTTTTGTGATGTAGTCAGGGGTCCCCTTTGTTTTCTTGTGTATCTTGTCTCTTTTTGGTAATAAAATCTCTTTTACCAAAAAAAAAGAAAACATGAAGAGGGAAAAAGTAAAAGGAAGATTGAAGGTCCAACTCTTTTTTTCTTGACCTTTCTACACTTTTTTTTTTTTTCCAATGGAGGTATATTGTTTTGCAACAAACGTATACACCTGTGTAAGCACACCAAAAGAAGGCATGGATTACTATATAGTCTGAGCACCAATATCATTTTGTAAGGCCTATGATAAGGTGCCGAGAGACATGATATGGTGGGTTCTGGATAGAAAGGGAGTGACCATAGGTACATCGAGGTGATTAGAGACATGTATGAAGAGCGGTCACTACCATTAGATCACCATCAGATCACCACTAGGGGAAACAAGTGGATTTCCAATCACAGTAGGCTTGCACAAGGGTCAGCCTTGAGCTCGTACCTCTTTGCCTTAATTATGGATGAATTGACCAGACAGTTTCAGGAGGATATCCCATATTGTATGTTGTTTGTAGATAATATTGTCCTCGTAGATGAAACTGCTAGAGGGGTTAATACTAAATTAGAAATTTGGAGGGAAGCATTAGAGCCAAATGGTTTTCGGATAAGTAGGAGTAAAACTGAGTATATGGTGTGCAAGTTTAGTGGTACCAGCAGTGCGCAAGAACAAAGAGTGCGCAAGAACAAAGAGTGATGATCCAAGACAAGTAGATACCAAAGAGTGACCATTTTAGTTATTTAGGCTCAATTATTAGTAAAGATGGAGAAAATACAGATAATGTGACCCATAGAATTTAAGTGGGATGGCTCAAGTGGAGAAGCACTACTAGTGTACTATGTGACAAGAGGGTACCCACAACATTGAAGGAATCAAGAACAATAGGTGAGTTAAGTTGAAATGAGAATATTGAGGTGGATGTGTGGTAGTGTAGCACCTATTGTAGAGACCCGTAAATTTCTTATTTAATTTTAATATTTGTAGTTAAAAAAAAGGGAAAAAAAGAAAGGAAAAGAAAAGGGGTGAAAATGGCATGAAAATGAATGTTTGGGGGGGGGCCCTTATTTGTGCACAGGTTGGAAAGTTTGGGGTGTTGGTGTGGTTTGTGCGTCGTGTGTGTGCGCGCCATGTGTATATACCGGGGAAACTTTTTTCCTTTATTCCATTTTTTCATCTCAGCTCTCTCTCGACACTCACCTCGTCTCTCGGTCTCTCAATCTCTCTCTCTCTCTCACCCAAAAACTTATTTCAAAACTCAAAACCCACAACAATCAACCTCAACTCCACCGTTTACTCGCGTACTCGGGCTCGTATTGCGTTGGATAGAGCTTGATTGGGTGTATTTTCGCTTGATTTGGATTCCGGAAGCTAGGGTTCGCTCAACCTCTTTGTTCTTGGCTTGGATACTCGAGGTAGGAAATTCTACCTCTCTTTATATGTTATTTGAGTGTTCATGTGCTCTATTTGAGCTTGTATTTGTTGTTATTGGGATTGGATCAAAATCTATCATGCTATAAAAAATCACCAAAATTTCTAGATTCCTACCGGTAGGACACTTTTCTCTACTGGTAGAATTTTGTCGCCTTGATAATTTGTACCCGCTGTTTTGAGTTTGTACCGGTAGAATTTATTCCCTACCGGTAGGATTACAAATTTTGTTCGTACTCTACCAGTATTTTTTTTTCTACCGGTAAAACTCATGCAAGTCAAAGCTGTGTACCCACTGCACCATTTTTGTACCGGTAGCCCCTATTTCCTACCAGTAGACTACCAGTCAAGTACTGAACTCCCTATGCCGTTGTTATTCGACTTGTCCTTAGGCCCCGTTTCAGAATACCTTCTTAAAAAATAAGTACTTATTTCACATTTTCAAACTCAAAAATAATGTAAATGAAAAATAATTTTTCAATTTTTTTTGCACCGTATTAAAGATCTCAATGAGATCTATTGAATAAGATCCATATTAATAGGAAAATTATTTGCATAAACACATGATTTTTGAGCTTAAAATTGTCTTCTTAAAAAATAAGTACTTATTTCCTTTTCCGGAACGGGCCTTTAAAGCCTTAAACATTTCCATGGGTTGACATGACAATTTAAATATATAAATGCATATAAAAAGATAGGAAATCAGGTAGCAAGGTGATGGCCTGATGGGTTATCATGTTTATTATTATTTATGGGATTTCATGAGTTTTTATGTGCACGTGATGTACTACGTGCACGACACTTGTTTGAACGATACACTTAAGTGTGTGAACGACGCGCAAACACTCGGGGCCCATCAACGGGTGGGTGCCTGGTAGAGCATATCAAAGTCCTATAATTAGCCTGGCAGAAGCTAATACTCAAAATGATCACTAAGGCCTAACCTTCAAGGTGGGTGCTTGGCAGGGGATATCGGGATCCCAAAATTAGCCTGGCAAGAATTTCGGCTCAGACATATTGATGATTTGAGATATTGAGACACAAATGAATCGAACTGGATATAAGAGTACGTCAAGATGACGATTTGGAGATATTGGAACACTTGATTATCGTAATTATGATTCCTTCATCGTCATTTGATTTCTTATCAATTGTTCATTCGTCTCGCTCATTTGCATATAGAGTTAGCGTAGACTTTTCTACTGAGTTAGTGTAACTCAAGCTTTATATTATTTTCAGGTGCAAATCCGAAACCATAGCTTGCATGTCTGGAGTGCTTGACGTGTGGACATTGCTTTTGAAAGCTAACCAAAAGAGTTACTTATCCATCTTTGTAAATTTCTTTTGAAAGATGTATTTGTAACTACAATTGTGATTCTTTTGACTTGGGATATTGTAACCATTAATTCTCTTTCGAAATTCGATACTTATGTTAATTTGGAGCTGTCGAGCCGATAGTGTAATATTTTGGACCGTGTGAACTTGGAAGTATTTGTTGTGGGAATGAGAATAGGGTGATTATTTTGGGTATCGTGAGGGATATTTGTAAGGATTTATTTATGAAAAACCTTTTATAATTATGTTAAAAATTCAGGGCGTGACACCTATAGAAGAGAAGTTAAGGAAAAATAGACTAACGTGGTTTGGTCATGTCTACTGTAGACCTGTAGATGCAGTAGTTAAGAGAGCGGATAGGATAGCTTTGGGTAGTAATGTTATAGAGGGGGGAATACCTAAATTAACATTAGATGCTATTATGCGCAAAGATACGAGTCTAATGGGTTTAAGTGAACAGGTAGCCCTTGACAGAGCTCAATGGAGAAAAAAAGAATTCATATAGCCGACCCCAATTGATTGGGACATAAGGCTCGGTTTGGTTTGAATTGGGACTTGTTTGGAAATAATTTGAGGTACAATGGTAGGTATGCACTTTTGTTCTTTCCCCCGATTTTCTATGTTGGAAACGGGACAGATGATTTGTTATTTAAATGGATGCCATATTATTATGCTCTCATTTTATTTTTTTCAGTATTTGAAAGTATTAGTACAACTCTACAATATCAACAAATCAGATCCAATTTTTAGTATAGGGAATGGATTGGTTAGATTTAAGGAAGAAGAAGAATGAAGGGAGAAGATGAGGGCATATCGAACTTTAAGTGCTATGTATGTTAACATGGATGAAAAATATGACAGTAGGGGGTGTGTCTACACATCTCACAAACCACAGGGTGTTATGTGCACACTTTTGAACCATAAGGGGTGTATCTGCACATGACCCAAACCATAGATGGTCAAAGTGGATTTTGCCCAAAAATATAGCATTGATGAGTCATTAATTAAAGGGTCACTTCAAGACAAGATCAGCCATCTTAATCAAGTGTCAAAATAGTATAACCCAATATTATGAAATACTACAAATTAACCAGTGCACGATCTGCCCTTAAAAAAAATAGTGGTGGAGAAAAACAACTAGCTAACCTCTTCATTCAGATTGAGAAGCTTCGTAGCACAATGGTCAAAATCATCAAAGTCTGGACTTGTCAGCTCCGAGAAGGAGGCCAGACTCGTACGATCCGGCAACAATTTTGGTTTTGTTCGATCATCGAAACTAAGCACACTCTCAGTTAAGCATTCTCCTTTTAATCCTTCCCTCGTATCTTTCTTCTCTGAGTTAAACATAATAGGGCCGCTATAATATGCCCTTCCAAGATGTTCATCCTGACACATTTCTGTCTGAATCTGTCCCTCCCGATCTATGTCTGTAACATTCCTTGGCTTTTCCAGGGGCAGAAGAGTTTCTCGTACTTCGAAGGACTTCTGTGCAAGGGAATCTGTCGTGTGAAATCCCGGATCATAAATAGCTGCAATTGATTAGATTTTGAGGCCATTAGGGACTAAATAAACCACCAGGGCGTAACTAATACAAACCAAATTTCAACAATGGAACCAGAAGTTTTGCAGAAACTTCAGGAGACTTAGAAACATAACTATAAATCAGGATGGACTACTAACTTAGCACACAATCTTTTGGTGAAGAGAAAAACATAAACCAGCATTTCCAACTCAACATAACCAAATAATATAAAAACAAATGTACAATTTTTTTAGCAAAAGAAGCAGAAAATATGTGGGACCAATACAGTGCAATGGGCATAGGCTGGAAATGGACTGAAAAATGAGAATGTAAACCACCTCATAGTTGCAAGCGAATAGGTCTCTGTGCCAACTTGAACATAAGAATTAAGATAGACTATTAGATCTATTCCATTCTTTCACTGTTACTTGATGTTTAAAGTCACTACAGGTGTTAATATTTGTCAGTGATTATTGTCCACCATATCAAAGTGCGGAAGGAATAGACTCCACATGGTCTAATTTTCATAACAAATAGCCTCATAGGCATCAAAGGACATTTGTCAAGGAAAAGATAGTGAATTTCCGCTGTTCACCCAAGAAAGGACTTCGCAGCAATAAACTACCTATTAACATATCCAATGCCAGCAAAGACCAAAAACAAAAACAGAAAAAGGGAAAACGAAACGATTATTTTATACCTGGCATCACTGGGAAGTTAACATCCTGCAGCTGAGACCTTGAACTGCTATGGGGTTCAGCTAGTTGGCTTGATGGTACCATTGCAGGTCCAATCGCTGGTGGAGCATCAAGCGGAACTAACTCATCCAAATTTTTGTAAGCATGCCTCGTCAAATTTCCCACCAAACCCTGCCGAAGGAACAAGGAAGTTGATCTTAATGAGAATGCAATTCACGACCCTAGTGCAAGATAATAACTTAGCCAAAAAGTCATCAAGGAGCAGCAACTAACCCTCATGTAAAAGTGATGGAAGAATAACACTTTGCTTATCTTTCTTTGTTTTAGTAGAAATGGTAAGTGAAACAAACAGTAATACAGTATGCTGCCTTGAACATTGCATGTTGCGAGAGTTTCATTTCCCAACATGCAATTTCTCAAATATGGGTCCTGAAACTTTTTAGTATTGCGAATGCCAGAATGGGAGTCATCCGATGCAATTTTGAGAGATGTTGAACTTAAGGTCAGCAAAAACTGTAGTCAAACAAATCTAAGATGGAAATTGAAATGGAAAACAGAAACAGTAAAATAGCAAGAAACATCATTGCTCTTCCCACTGATGTTGAATGTGGAATTTTGATGAAGATAGCATCTTCAGGTATGCTTTACATATGCATGCATAATTTCAAGAAACAAGAATAACAGTAACATTAAAAGTAGAGATCCATTAAGAGAGGATTTTGGAGAAACCGGAGTTAGTTGTGATTCAAATACATATTAGGTTAGGAAGACGCACCTTCTGAAATTCATTGAGCTTATCCAGAGACTGGAAACTCTGGCCATCAAAGGTTGCTCCCAGAACTCTGAAGATGGAATTGAACACAACCCCAATCCTATCTCCATCCTTATAGTATATGTACAACTTATCGTCTAAAACACAAGCAGCAGCATGTTCTGTGACTGTCCCCCATATCTTATTTGACATCCCACCAAGTACCTACAGTTTCCACAGTAGGGGGTAAAGTGGATTCCTAACAACCATTTCACCAAAATAATTTTAATAAATCGAAGGATTTGAAGTAGCTGAGGGGAAGAAAATTAAAATAAAGAGATTCATGCTCTTACAAGGCGTAGTGAAGAAGGGTCAACAGAATACGACTGCAGGAATTGCTCAACTGTGGTAATTCCTTTGCCAAGTAATGCTTTATGGTATGTTCCACCTTTTGATATCTTCTCTAACCGCCATACTTCATCATTCAAGTTGGGAGGATGATGCTTCTTATATGCTGAATGAGCAAAATCATCTCTTAGTCATGAAATTATAACCATGGCTACTAGCTATCCACATCTCTTACTCATGAAAATTTTGTTGCAAATACTATTGTTGCAATTTCATAGTTGATTACTTCATAACAAAATAGAGCCTTAGTCGGAGAGGGTCGATAGAGGATGAGGGGACAACAAAAGTACAAAGGTACCAGAGCGATCTTTTCCATATGCGAAAAGAGCGTGAAATTATTTGGAGGAAGTGGTTATACAACCATGATTTTCCCCAAGCACTTTATGACGTAGACAGTAGGATTTCCATCATAAACTCAAGTAACAGGAATCAAATATCCATTAGATCAGTAATAAAAGTTCAATGGCAGAAAAATGAACTACTCCAGCTAAATTGTAGTTATAGAAGAAATCGAAAGCTGATATTATCAAGCGTTAAAGCAACATAAGAATGCGAAAGTATCAAGACGCTTTAGGGAACTCATTAGATATATATAATCAAAGGTCCATAGGAAGTCCTAATTTTTGTCAAAACATTGCTACTGCATAGAATGATTGTATGTTAGCAAATTCATCAATTTCTTATCTTAATTGTTCCAACATTGAATCGTCGATTATCCAAGTGAACCTTTTTCTAGCTATTCAAGAAAATAGAGAGGAAAAGCCGTATCAAAGGACTTACACTCTCCGCGAGGATCTTTCACTACGAAGGCTTCACTTCTCGCTTCTCTAATTCTTACTTCAGGGGACTTGCTTTGAACAGGTCTTGCTCCTAACCTAAACTTTCGACTTCTTATCCAGCTTGAATTATCAGTAAAGCTGGCATCACCAACATAACCAACCCCGTCTCTCAATGTAATTACCAACTCCCCAGTCACCAATGGCCTTTTTCCCCCTCTTTCACGCACAAGATTCGCATTGAACTCCTTCTCAGTCCAATCCTCTTGATAATCAGCCCCAAAATCACCGTTAAGCACTACAATTTCAATTCTAAGTGAAGAAAGAGGGCCGGATGATATAACCTCCCCAGAAACAGAATCAAGGATAACTATCTTAACGGGATTGCAATCCTTAGATTCTATCCTGCAGCCTGTGAAAAGGGTAGACCGCAACTTATTGACAAAATGCAATTGCCAAACCCTTGCTTTAGATGATTCAGATTGGTTTAATGATGTCCTGAAAAGTTAAAATGATATTTTAGAAGGTTCAATGAGAATATAGAGAGCGGAAACTAGTTTCAAAAGAAAACTGGACCATAGCTAAGAAGAAACTTAAACCAGGACAGAAGATCTTGATTGACTTGGGCCAAATCAACATCATAATCCAGCCAGTAAACCACAAAACTAAAAAATCATACTTGCCATAACACCTTTACTAATAGAACAATAAATAAAACACTGTACACAAAAAGCTAACCTTGAAGAGGAGTGAAACGAGGATACAAATGCGTGCTTCACTGACTTCCGCACCTATCAAACAGAGAATACAGGAATAATGTGCATAGCGATCTCATAACAGAAGTCATTCAATAGCAATGATGCCAGTCATTCCAATCAAAAATCTGAGAACAGATTCAACCAACATAACCCAAAGAGGACTTAAGTTGCGTCTAAGTAGTTATGATTTTCATCTTTCAAACTAGAAGGTTTGTTATTTGCCATGTGTGTAATGAAGAATATTTTGCAACCAAACATTGAATTCTTGGAGAATAAAAAACTAACGAAAATACCATGTCCAGTGTACAAGTCTTTTATGCACTGGAGTTTTGGCACTAACAAAAGTAGTTTTGGCATTATCATTACCCAATAGAAAAAGCAAATCAAAGCAAATTAGAGAATCAATTATTCTATGCTACATATCCTAAATTATAATATTCCTAACAAAATAATAAACTCAAAATAATGCGTAATTAATATATATTCTTCATATTCCGGCTACATCATTCTCCTCGACTTGAGAAAACTCGTCCTCGAGTTTCCAAGTCTTGAAGTAATTTGGCACGACTACGACTATAAGTATTTGCCTAGTGGAGGTGGTAAGTGGAATTACTCTCTTACCCTTCCGTGTTAAAAAAAGACTATAAGCATCTGCTTTGTACCTAAAATTAATCTTTTCCATAAATTGTTTACCTCAACCAACGTTTGTACTTTGTATAAGAGGCTACAATGAAAGAGTAATCATCCCAAGTTCCACCAAAGATAACCAGTTACCATTTTCAGTCACCTTACCCTCTTGGAAAAAGAATTTAGTGCCCAAATAAGAATTGTCCTATCTTTTGATGGGTGGGAATAACGTGGGATGTCACTAACCAAAACAACCCATGAGCATTTAACAAAAGCAAAGGACTTCTTTGAAGTTTTTGGTTCTTCCACTGAGATGTAAACACAAGTAAGCTTGCATGTAGTGTGTCCAATAAATTCCCAAAACAGATCAACAAATTAAATTTCCAACAACGCCAACATCGTAACAACTTTTTTAACTTTTTTATTTCCAATATTTTTTTTATTTTCTTCATTTGTAATTTTCTCCACCAGTTCTTTGTCAAAAGTTGTTGAAACTTCTCCTCCATTTGTGTTTCTTGTGCAGCTTTACTTCGTTCATACACATCGTCAGCGATAGAATAACGACCATTACGAACTCCTTTTCACGCCATGATGCGGAATCAAGTGCAAGCTCTGACACCAACTGATGCAGGGAAATGTGTTGAAGAAGAAGAATGCGCAACAAGAACAATCACAAACAACTATGAACTAGAGGTACTCTCTCTACGAACACACAATATTGAGAATTTTGTCAATTTTCATTAATCAAATCATAAACGCCCCACTTGTCCTAAGACTTACAACTCAATTTATAACAACTTATAATAACGTAGAAATGCTAAAAAGGAAATAAAATTATCACCGAGCAATCTAATTCTTGGAGAATAAAAAACTAATGAAAATAGAAATAGCAAATCAAAGCAAATTAGGGAACTAATAATTGTATGCTACATATCCTAAATTAGAATATTCCCAACAAAATAGTAAACTCAAAATAATGCGCAAGTAATATATATTCTTAATATTTCGGCTACTCCCTAAAACTAAACACAAGGTTAACCTAAAATCGCTCAACTGCTACTCTATTGGCAAAATACACGGAACCTAACTATGAACTATTGGCAAAAAAAACTATGAACTGACAAGTTAAGAATGAACAAATAATTTTTCGACGGGAGAATTAAGCTTGGCCTTGGCGCCGCGTACCTCCTCCGTGTCCAAAATCCCCAGCAACCCATGGGTCGTCTTCCTTTCGATTTCGTCCTTAAATCTTTTCTTCGACCTCGGGTCAAAGCTCAATCCAGAGTATGGCTTCTCGCGTTTTCTGAAGGAGGCCATGAAGTCGTCCGAATTCGAAAGTGTTTCATTGGTTTTCAGATTGGTGGTGGAACGGCGGTCGACGGCGTCGAACACGTGGTTAACACTGTGGACCATGGATATAGGAAGGGTAAACGCTCTTCGCTACGGGTAGTTGGACAGCCACCGGACGGCTATCCAATCCCCATGCTAATTTTGATCTGGTTTCATTCGCTTCATTTCTTTCTTTCTTTCTGAAAGGGGTTTGATGATCGCTTCAGTCTGGTTAGGGTTTCCCGTTAAATAGAACAGACAGCCTTATTTTATGTTTTATGTTTATTTTTCAAAGAGCCTTTCTTTGATCCCTTTCGCCGAAATATTATATTAACGGTACTTAACCGCTCTGGGAAATTGCCGCGAACCCTTTCTAGAAAGGGTTCAGAAGAAGAGGTTCAGACGTCAGCGTCATGACGTTATCCACTCCAATCAGGAAGACATCGTGCGTTGGATAGATTGTACTTATATAGAGGCTTTTAGTTTGTTTATGATATATGAGATATGATATGATATGAATACGGTGGAAAGTCCAATTTAGTCCAGTACTCAAACGCGTTGGTTAAGGTTTTATTTTCCTCTGCATCATCATTAGCTATGCTCTTCAAGGACTCGGCTCCCTCCAATTTCTTTCCCTCTAGTTTGCATTTTGTGGGCCCATGTTGATGATCAGAATTGTTCATCATGTAGATCTTGTTGAAACGAGTGACCATACCAAAAATCATGTTCATCGGATTTGTATTGATACTTGACCGAAACACGTTTATTTGTTAAAAATGGTGTTGAGCACACTAGATAGGAATCCGTTGGTTGCAAGTTCATATGTTCCAGTTGGATATCAATACAAATCTGATGAATGTGACTCTTGGTATGGTCGCCTACATGATAACAGATTCCGATCATTGATGTGGACCATATATGGGCCCACAAAATGCAAAAGTCGAGTCTGTTCTTAACAAGCTTGACACGGCGCAATGCCTCTCTATCAGTTATGCTACTACCAAACATACAATCACATAAACTCACTCACATCAAACATAGGGTCCACACACTGTAACCTCAAGTTATACAGTAGCTGATCAGAATCCATTATAGGCTCTCACAATCTCCCCAACTAATGATACAACGTCCTCGTTGCATTAGCCCAGCAACCTTTCTCCTGGTGGTCATGATGTAGCACTTAGTTCTATACAGCACAATCAGTGTGCTCGTACAAGATTCTAAAGGTGGTCGCCTCCACCATGTAAACTAGAGTTGTACTTTGATACCAATTATAATGATCCGCCGTAGCTAATCTGCTAACCATTCACCTAACCATATAGCTCAGGAGGTTAACCTCAAGTTATGCAGTAGTTGGTGGACCTATGTTTTATTTGAGTGAGTTTGTGTGATTATTATAAGTGTGTGGTTATGTACTTATTGACCTCTCTATACCTGTTAAATGAATCTTTGTTCAGCCCCTTCTAGATTTCACACAGACATTTTCAACCATGAGCCAAACATGCATCTTTGTTCATAGATTTCACACAGACATTTTCAACCATGAGCCAAGCATACATCTTTGTTCATCAAGAGATTTCAGAAGGAAAAAAAAATACCTTATCCTAGCTTTTTTGCTTATACAAAAAAAAAAAAAAAATTTTTTTAATTTATAGTCCTTCCATCCCAAAAAGAATGTCAAAAATTACTACTCACACCATTTGAAAAATTGCCCATATCTTGTAATTTAATAGTTTTTATGATTTCAAAAACTTTGTATGGTAAAATTATATGAGATCTATCAAAATATGGATTAATGGATGATAATAACTTTTTAGATCAAAATATGGATGCATGGAGCCTTAATTGCGATGACGACGTCTAATGAAGTTTCTGAGTCGCATTAATCCTTGTTGAGAAGCTGGATTAGGATACTCTCAAGCTCCTCGCCTTTGCTCCGCTCATGGACCTAAATTGCCTTCACGCAGACGGTTGTCACAAATCCTCTTCCATAAAGCAAAATCGTTTCTTGCCAATGACATGGTCTCCCTCTCCGAGCTTAAGACTCGAGTAAAAATCACCTCTCCCATCTCCAAGGTGGATCATTCTTGTCTTCACTTTTCTCACAAATACAAGCTAGATTTGGATCTACTCCACGGGTAATCAAATCATCTCGGAAGTTATCCAGGTCACATTTTTTACTATAACATATCATCTGTATACTGCTGCAAACTTTGGCCGGAAAATCTTTATCTCGATTATTTTGGCACTATGAGCAAATAGCAACTAAATAAAAGGGTAAGCTAGGTGGGAAGTGCCATGTCCAAAGGGAGTCCCCAGCAGCATAACCAAGTATGTAAAAGTCATCTGAAGTGAACAAACCCAACAGAAGAAGTGTTCAAAGTGACCAAATGTATTTAAAGATAACACAGCCAACACATAGCAAGAGTTTTACTCGGAACCAAAGATACGTAGCATAGGATGTTTGACGTATGTGAAGCTAGCGTTCATATGTTTGCCATTTCTTCCACTTCGCAAGCACAGTAAGAGAGTTCAATGACTGCAATCTCTGAAATTGAACTTAGTCCCTCCATAGTATTATGTGGAGGGCATATGTAATGACATGATCCAATGGAGTCCGAACACTTTTTCTATCTAAAAGAAAGGGTGCTCGGTGAAACGATCCAGATTCCACTCTATGGTATGTGCTAGGGAGAGAGCTGCATTTCCTAATTCCTACCACAAACAATGTGACAGAGTATGATGATCTGCCCATCGCCACAGCTCGACAACAGGCCATCAACAAAATTCAACAAATGTGAGACCATCAACTGCATCAGAAATAACACAAAGGCAATGGGATTAGATTAAAACAAAAATAAAATCATAAATTTTAATTTATTAATTTCAATAACTACACCCTTTAGCCCACCTCCACAACTATTAACATGATGATTAGCGCAGACATTTGGAAGTTCTCCATACTGAACTAACTGGAGCTACAAATATTGGACTAACTTGAGCTCAACCAATAGCATCGATGAGTCATTAATTAAAGGGTCACTTTAAGACGAAAACACCCAACTTAATCAAGTTTCAAAATGGTATAATGATCTAATTAATCCATTATTATGAAATTTGCTATTACTAATTTCCCATGGACGATTTGCACTGTAAATAAAAAGAAAGAAAAACTGTGGTCGAGGAAACACAAATAGCTAACCTTAGTCTTGAGACCGGGAAGCATCGCAACACCAATTAAAATCTTGAGTAGCAATCAAGGAGGGATTCGTTGCGGCTAACAGAAGATCTTCCAGCTCAAATTAAGGTGGAGGACAAACTAGTAAGATCAAAATAACGTGAATCAATACGTTGGAAGGAGGAGTAGAACGTCCAAGATTGTTTTCTGTGATCCGGCTAACGATGGATGCAATTGGGCCACTAGAAGTGTTGCTTCAAGCCAAGTCGAAACATGGTTGTTGGATGACAAAGTTGTCCTCAGCTGGAGATATTGGGGATGAAAGTAGAGGGCTTTTCCGCCGGAATCATTCCTATCTTTAACCATGAGGAATAGGGAAAGCATGAAGATTAACGGCGAGAGGAGTAGAATCATCGTGTATTTCTTGTTTCGCAACGACATAATCATGTTTTTTCACATAGCTTTCCATTGTTGAATCAACAAAGTCCTGTTAATGCAACAATGGAAGGAGCTATGTGAAAAACTTGATTCTGTTGTGGCAAAATAGGAAATCCAAGGTGATTCAACTCTTCTTATCATTAATCGCTTCTCCTATTCCTCATAGTAGTAGCATTCTGGTGGAAAAGCCATCGTGGCTCTCGTTTCACCCACAATACCTCCATGCAAGAACAATTTCGTCATTTAAAAACCATGTTTGGACTTTGTTTGGAGCGGCAATGCTAGAGGCCCACTTTCGTTCATCGTCATCAAGATAATGAAAAACAATTCGGGACATAGCAGCGATTAAGCTTGATCTATCAGTACCACAAGGCACATACAACCTATAAAACCTCGTCCAAGCCTTGTCTGTTGGAGAAAATAAATGAAATAAGAATTTTTTGGTAGAATAATAATTCTAAATAAATACTCGTCATCAAATTTATGAAAAATATAATAGATAGATAAATGAATAGAATAGCCTGTGGGGTGGTCGAGGCACATGATAACGCTCTCCTAAGGAACGATATATCCCCTCATGTACTGGGTTGTATGGTACTCCTTTCCCAAGATACAACGACCTTCAAGTTATCTTCTGTGCAGCGAATTGAACTCACGAACCATATAGTTTTCCGACAATCAAATAATTAATGAAATTCGATCTCAAATATGCTCTCTGATCAAAGGAGAAGAATTTTACAGGTACTTATGATGTAAACCAGTAAAAGAGAATTAGGGTAAATTTCACTGACCTCCCCTCAGGTTTCTGACAAAGACAGAAACCTCCCCTCACGTTTCTGAAATTGCACTGTCCTCCCCTCTGCTTCTATTGTCTGTTGCACTTTACCCCAACCAAACGGTTGCCGTTACGGAAAGCACTAACGGTGATGAGGTCAGTGGTGATGAGGTCAGCATGGAACATATAAATTAAATGTTGAAAAATTAAGTGTTCCAAATTTCAATCTGTTTGAATGGGTGAAAAGATTTTATTTTTTTTATCATTTAATTCTAAAGCGTCATAATTAAATTTTGACTATGGGACTCTCGTTGATTAGTCCTAAAAAGTCATAGAATCAAATATCTCTTAGGACTAACCAATGAGAGCCCTAGAGTCAAAATTTAATTATGACCCTTTAGAATTAAATGATCAGAAAAATAAAATCTTCTCACCCATTCAAACGGATTGAAATTTGGGACACTTAATTTTTCAACCTTTAGTTTATATATTAAAAAAATATGGTTAAAAAATTAATTGCTCCAAATTTCAATCCGTTTAAACCGATAGAAAGATTTTATTTTTTTGATCATTTTATCCTAAATGGTCATAATTAAATTTTGACTCTAGGACTCTCGTTGATTAGCCCTAAGAAAGTCAGACAATCAAATATCTTAGGACTAACCAACGAGAGTCCTAGAGTCAAAGTTTAACTATGACCATTTTGGATAAAATGATCAGAAAAATAAAATCTTTCTATTAGTTCAAACGGATTAAAATTTGGAGCACTTAATTTTTTAACCATTTTTTTTAATATATAAACTGCAGGTTAAAAAATTAATTGTTCCAAATTTCAATCCGTTTGAATGGGTGAGAAGATTTTATTTTTTTGATCATTTAATTCTAAAGGGTCATAATTAAATTTTAACTTTAGGACTCTCGTTGGTTAGTCCTAAAATATTTGAATGTCCGCCTTTCTTAGGGCTAATCAACGAGAGTCCTAGAGTCAAAATTTAATTATAATCATTTAGGATAAAATGATCAGAAAAATAAAATCTTTCTATCGGTTCAAGCGGATTGAAATTTGGAGCACTTAATTTTTTAACCATATTTTTTAATATATGAAGTAAAGGTTAAAAAATTAAGTGTTCCAAATTTCAATCCGTTTAATAGGTGAGAGAAGGTTTTATTTTTCTGATCATTTAATTCTGAAGAGTCATAATTAAATTTTGACTCTAGGGCTCTCGTTAGTTAGTCCTAAGAGATATTTGATTCATTTTATTCATTACAAGTACATGGGCATAAAAGTAAAATCAAGTTTTTCGTTAACCGGCTGTTTACATCCTAAAATATGCCACCCAATAGGAAAGTTACACGTGGCACCAAATAGTGTGTTGACCAATCAGAACACATCCTGGTTGAACCCGAGATACAAGGATTGCGGGGTTAAATGGTGATGTTGTTTTAGTGCTATACGGTATCGTTTTGATTGGAACCGACAGCGTTTAGACTATAATTAAGGATGGTTTTAAAAGCAGTCTGATTTAAACCGTTGATTGATCTTTGGAAACATCGAACGGTACCATTACTGTTTGGTTTATAATGAATGGTGGACATGATTGTAGGGGATTATTCTGAGCCAAACACTAACCCACGTTGCTTGGGAGTGGGAACCGTTATTTAAGCATGGAGCCACGAACACCACGATCGAAGCAAGCAGGAGAAGAAGGGATTCTGGAAATATCAGGATAACCGTTCGAAGACCCCCCTCAACCGTTTTATGTGGCCAACATGGATATCAATCGAAGACGTGGGGGTTCGAAGGCAAGCTCAGCGTCTATAAATAGAAGAAGCAATTGAAGAGAGGACGACAAAAAATCCATATCATCTGACAATTCATACAAAATGATTGCTCAGAGATCTATCTTAGATTAGTTTTAGTTTAGAGTAGGATCTTTTTTGTAAGTTGAAGGCTTATTTGCATGTAAGACTACTTTCGATTAAATTCAAGTTTTCTTATTTCCTTTAAGCTCTTTTCTTACCAAAGAATAGTTGTTTGCAAGTTCGCTTTTGATTAAATTCAGTGTGCTTGCATTTCTTTATTATTCTTGATAGAATCTTAAGAGTGTTTGTATACAAACTTACCTTTGATTAGATTCAGGTTTGTTTGTGTTCAATCATCTTTTCTGATTTCGAAGCGCGTCAATCTTTTATTTGGTTGATACCTTAAGGAAAAATCCTCTTAGTTGAGGTAATCGAACGGATAACACAATTGCCTGATTGAAATTAGTGGTTTCAAATCATTTTGAAAAGAGTAATTTCTTCTTTGAAGTTATTTCTTTTCTGGCACGCCCGCACACAATTATTTGCCAATTGATTTGAGTTAATTCAGCCCAAACAATTTTTGGCACGCCCGGTGGGACCTCGAAGGTACCAGAATGCCAAGGCTTCGAAAGCAAATAGGGACACCTGTTGGTGGTCAGGTGCCAGAGGAACAAGCTGTGCTAGAACAGGCCGCAGAACAGGGAACGCCTATGAATCATGAGTTTCCCCAATTGGCTTCCGAAATGGGAGAGCTCCCTTATGAGGGGCCTTCTTATGAAGTACCTCCTTATGAAGGGCCTCCAAATTCCCAAAAGGGACAAGCCAGTGGTAAAGACCATGATAAGGAAGAAATGTTCAGAGAAATGATGATAGCTTTTCGAGAGATGGCTCAAACCCAAAGAGCCATGATCAAAAGCATAAGAAGTAGGTTGCCCAACTTAGAGGTAACAAGAAACAGTCCAGGGAATATTGGGCTAGATGATCATACTAATTCAACTACTCACCAAAGTCCCTTCGAAGGAAGGCTTGGAGAGGATGTTGGTCAGGGTAAGATAAGGTCTAGAAAGGGTAAGGAAAAAATGTATCCAGAGGAAATACCACAATCTTGGTATGAGCCTTTAAAGCCTACAAAGCCTGTCTTCGAAATCCCAGATCAATCGCATGGAATTCCTATTGGGATTCCAAGAAATGCCAGAGACAGGCAAAGCGTTAATCCTCTTTTCGAACCCACACTCGGGGGATGGGAGGATGATGTAGAGATAGAACGAGGTTATAGACCTGAGAAAACGAGGGATAACGCACAGCCTTCCCGTCAAAGTCTCCCAAATACCAAAAATCCCACCACAGCGGTTTATGGAAGCCATAGGCCTGCTCGGGTGAATACTACGGCTGACCCAATGCAGCAACCTTGGTATGAGAGACTTCCCAGAGAAAACCAAGGGGATTTTAGCACTATAAGGGAAAAGCATAGAGATGACTTGGTAGAACCAAATCCACCGGTAGGAAATCAAGAACAAAATTTCCTTGTTGGCAACCCAATACTAAGAGACCAGGTTATGGATCTCATACAAGAAGTTTGTGGGCCTCGAACTCGGGGGGTACAACCTCAAATCTATAGAAAACCATATCCAGAATGGTTGACACAACATTTCAGATCCCTAGAGAATTTAAGATCCCAGACTTTACTTTGTTTTATGGGGATGGGAGACAATCTTCTATAGAACATATTGCTAGGTTTTCTGCCCAATGTAAGAACTTGGCTCAGAATGGTTTCATGAAGTTGAAACTGTTCCCAAATTCTTTGTCTGGGCCAGCTTTTGCATGGTACACAAACTTGCCTGCAGAATCGATAACAAGTTGGTTTCAAATGGAAGAGGCATTTCATGCACAATTCTTTAATGCTGAGCCTGAAGTCTCTATGGCAGATTTGGCTAGGCTAAAGCAGAAACCAGATGAAAAGGTAGCAGATTTCATATCCAGGTTCAAAAGGGCTAAGACCAAGTGTAAACTCCATCTGCCAGAGGCAGAGTTTGTGAGATTAGCACAGGATGGTTTAGAAAGAGAGCTTCGAAAGAGGTTTGATTCTACAGAGTTCAGGGACTTTGCAGACCTAACCTATAAAGTTGCTAGATATGAATCATTGTTAGAGGAAGATATGGATAGGCATAATTCCTCTTATCCAACATACTATAGGGATCCTAATTATGAAATAGATGCTGCTGAAATTATAGAACACGAACCTTGTGTTTGTGAGCCCTTAATTCAAAAGAATGTCTCTCTTGGGCAGAAGTTCAAACAAAAGGAAATTACTAAAGTATATTCTTTTGATATATCTAAAGCTGATGAGATCTTTGACTTCTTGTTAAGAAAGAAAATCATTAAGCTGCCTTTGGATGTGAAACTGCCCACAGCGGAAGAAAGGAATGGAAAGACCTATTGCAAATGGCATGATTCTTGGTCTCATTCAACTAAATCTTGTAATGTTTTTCGTGACAGGATTCAGGAACAAATCAAGAAAGGAAGAATCAAATTCCCTGAAAAGACTATGGGGATAGATGCAGTGCCCTTTCCAAAGGTAGAAGAGGTCAATACCAGTGTGCCCTCCTCACTGGCTCGAACTGTCAAGAAATATTGGCAGGACAAAGAAGCACCAGTGAACATGAATACTGTTCAATATGGAAGGGGCAAACCATAGCTGGCCACCCTCGAGGCATGGGAGCGAGGCCAAGTTCCTATAGGCGAGCCAATGATGGTTTTTCTTTGCAGAAATTCTCAGGTAATAATCACCTGCCTATGCTAGAAGCCTCATTTTTGGAGTGCCTGTGTGTAGGATGCAGGGCCAACTATTTGGTCTTCAAAGACTTGGATAGAAAGGGCGTAAGTTTTTTCCCAAAAGAAATGGGGATGAAAAGAATGGCCCCAGTTCAAGCAAAGCCAAGTGACAGCAAGTCTTGGTTGGCACCAAAAAGGGACATGCCTACTAGCCCTGTTCCAGCTATTCACAGAAGGGAGCTGCCACCTTCGAAGAAGGCTAATGTTGGCCAGACATCGAAGGCGCAAGAAGAGGCCAAACAAGAAGAATTCACCTTGGTGAAAGGGGTTCCTGACTGGTTTCTGAAGCAAGTTAAGCCTGACTTGTTTCAAGGATACAAAGGTTCAAACAGGAATGCGAGCAGAACTTTCAAGCCACCAATTTCGAACTCTGGAAACTGGGTGTTGATTAGGGATCCCAAGTCTCAATTACCACAGATGGTTCCATTGCTCTCAAGAACTCAAAAGAGAAAGCTCCAAAGGAAGTATACGCTCTTCCAGTCAGGAGAATCTTCAACGGGAGAAGGAATCAGATAGACGAGCAAAACCTAATCCAAGGTTCGACAGGATTGAAAGGGACCCAGAGGAATTTCGAACCCAGTATCACGAGAGGGAGACTTTGGAAAAGGTTGCCTCTGCTATGCTTGAAGAGGATCTGGATCCACCTTCTCCTAACTCGCTGGCTAGTTATCAGTCTGGTTTGCTCGAGGCCATGGTGGTGGAACAACAGGGAATGGAAGAAACCTTTTCCCCTATGGAGGTATCCACACAAGAATTCGAAAAGAAGGGTGCTGTGGAGACCGAAGCAGTTAAACCAATCAAAGAAGTGGCTTCGATCCAATTTGGAGATCAGCCAGAAGTACAAGTTAATATGGTTTATCCAAGTTCTATGAATTTCTTCTCAAATGGTCAGACGTTCAAGAGCTTGAGCGAGCCAGAGAATTCTGAAGAAACTCTGAGTGATAAGGAGTTAAATATCATATGCAACGACTGTGACTTAAAAGAAGTATCTCAGATCGAGATGGGTAAGAACTTGGTACGTGAAATTGAGCAGAATCAAGAAAGTTTAGAGGTAAGCTCAAAAGAAAGTGCTTGTTTCGTGTCAGATTCCATGTCCGACGTCGAATACCCCCTGGTAATAGATTTAAATTATGTGGAAATTTCATATCCATTTAAATTACCTACTAATGCAATGAGACAACATTTGCGTCCATTGTATATCACTGCACACTTTGATGGAGTCCCACTTAATAGAATCTTGGTGGATAATGGGGCTGCGGTGAACATTTTGCCTTTCCAAACTTTAAAAAAGTTAGGAAAAGGAAAAGCAAAATTAATCCCAACCAGCACATCCATTGCAGGATTTACTGGGGAAAGCCAACATGCCAGGGGAATCATTTCCATTAGATTGGCAGTAGGTGGAATAGAAACTGATACCGTTTTCTTTGTAGTTGACACATATGCTAAATATAATGCTTTATTGGGAAGAGACTGGATTCATGTTAACGGATGTATTCCTTCCTCTATGCATCAGGAATTAATGATTGTTAAGTATGACAAAGGCAAGGAAGTGGGTGTCGAAGGAGTCAAAGCTGATCCACATCCATTTGCTGCCACGGCAAATTTTGCTGAAGCAGAAATGTACAAATCGGATGTAGTTCCTCTGAGTGAACTACTTCAAGCAGCCACCCATCCAACCAACGAGATGGAACTGGGGGAATTGGCAGAGCTAAAATCGAAGCTGAAACAAGTTGTTGACTATGAATCAGACACCCCAAAAGATGATGCTGCTTGGATGTGAATCCAAGAAAGAGGCTGAAGAAAAGGCCAACTCATTGGCTTTAGTAAAGTATGTTGCTCTGGGGGTCGAACAGAAGATCCAAGAAGAGAACATATGAGAAGAGGTTATGCAGAACAATAACCCTCATGTGCAAGAAATCCAACTCACTTCCGAGGAACGGGTTGAATCACAAGATCTGTTGGAAGAAGTTAGGTTGGGAGATGCACAAAACCCCAATCCAGTGCTTATTAATAAACAACTTGAGCCTGGTATGAAGGCTGAATTGGTGGCACTATTGAAAGCCAACAAGGAATGCTTTGCATGGAGTTACAAGGAACTACCTGGCTTGGACAGGGGATTGGTGGAGCATAGGTTACCTATCAAGCCACAATTCAAACCTGTGAAACAACCAACCAGGAAGATGAGTCCAGAAACTATTGCAGGTGTTAAAAAGGAAATGCAGAGACTTCTGGACGCAGGTTTCATTAGAACAGCCAGGTATGTTGAATGGCTATCTAATATAGTTCCAGTCCCTAAAAAGAATGGAACTATCAGAATCTGTGTTGATTTTCGAAACCTAAATACTGCGACTCCTAAGGACGAATACCCAATGCCTAATGTGGATACACTTGTGGACAGTTCTGCTGGCCACAAGATATTATCCATTTTAGATGGGCATTCAGGGTACAATCAAATCTGCATAGCAGAAGGAGATGTGCATAAAACAGCATTTGCCTGCCCAGGTAACATTGGCATCTTCGAATGGGTCAAAATGCCATTTGGGCTAAAGAATGCTGGGGCCACATATCAAAGAGCAATGAATACTATTTTTCATGATTTAGTGGGAACTTTTCTGGAATGTTACATAGATGATATCATTGTGAAGTCAAACTCTGATGAGGATCATCTACAACACTTGGAAAAGACATTCCAACAAATGAAACGCTATCAGCTGAAGTTAAATCCAGAAAAATGTGCTTTTGGAGTATCAGCTGGGAAGTTTTTAGGTATCTAGTTCACAGTAAAGGAATACAGGTTGACAAGAACAAAGCTAAGGCCATCATTGAGGCTAAACCACCTTCTTCTAAGAAGGAGTTGCAAAGGTTTCTTGGTCAATTAAATTTCCTTCGAAGATTTATATCTAATACTGCAGGGAAAACTAAAATCTTCTCTTCTTTGTTGAAACTGAAGGAAGGGGAGGAATTCAAGTGGTCAAAGGAGCATGATGAAGCCTTCGAAGCCATTAAAAGATACTTAGCCAACCCTCCTGTATTGGCGCCTCCCATTGAAGGAAAGCCAGTAAAGTTGTATTTAGCTGCAACACAAGATTCAATAGGTGTTCTGTTGGCTCAAGACAATGAGGATGGCAAGGAAAGAGCAGTTTATTTCTTAGTAGGTTTTTAAACTCTTGTGAATGCAAGTATGCTGCAGTAGAGAAACTATGTTTAGCTTATTTTACGCTTCTAAGAAACTCAGGCATTATATGTTGCCTATAGTTTTCCGAACAATCAAAATATTAATGAATTTCGATCTCAAATATGCTCTCTGATAAAAGGAGAAGAATTTTACAGGTACTTATGATGTAAACCAGTAAAAGAGAATTAGGGAAAATTTCACTGACCTCCCCTCAGGTTTCTGACAAAGACAGAAAACTCCCTCACGTTTCTGAAATTGCACTGTCCTCCCCTCTGTTCTATTGTCTGTTGCACTTTACCCCAACCAAACGGTTTGCCGTTACGGAAAGCATAACGGTGATGAGGTCAGTGGTGATGAGGTCAGCATGGAACATATAAATTAAATGTTGAAAAATTAATGTTCCAAATTTCAATCTGTTTTGAATGGGTGAAAAGATTTTATTTTTTTATCATTTAATTCTAAAGCGTCATAATTAATTTGACTATGGGACTCTCGTTGATTAGTCCTAAAAAGTCATAGAATCAAATATCTCTTAGGACTAACCAATGAGAGCCCTAGAGTCAAAATTTAATTATGACCCTTTAGAATTAAATGATCAGAAAAATAAAATCTTCTCACCCATTCAAACGGATTGAAATTTGGGACACTTAATTTTTCAACCTTTGTTTATATATTAAAAAAATATGGTTAAAAAATTAATTGCTCCAAATTTCAATCCGTTTAAACCGATAGAAGATTTTATTTTTTTGATCATTTTATCCTAAATGGTCATAATAAATTTTGACTCTAGGACTCTCGTTGATTAGCCCTAAGAAAGTCAGACAATCAAATATCTTAGGACTAACCAACGAGAGTCCTAGAGTCAAGTTTAACTATGGACCATTTTGGATAAAAATGATCAGAAAAATAAAATCTTCTATTAGTTCAAACGGAATTAAATTTGGAGCACTTAATTTTAACCATTTTTTTAATATATAAACTGCAGGTTAAAAAATTAATTGTTCCAAATTTCAATCCGTTGAATGGGTGAGAAGATTTTATTTTTTGATCATTTAATTCTAAAGGGTCATAATTAAATTTTAAAATTTAGGACTCTCGTTGGTTAGTCCTAAAATATTTGAATGTCGCCTTTCTTAGGGCTAATCAACGAGAGTCCTAGAGTCAAATTTAATTATAAATCATTTAGGATAAAAATGATCAGAAAACTAAAATCTTCTATCGGTTCAAGGGATTGAAATTTGGAGCACTTAATCTTTAACCATATTTTTTTAATATAGGAAGTAAAGGTTAAAAAATAAGGTGTCCAAATTTCAATCCGTTAATAGGTGAGAGAAGGTTTTATTTTTATGATCATTTAATTTTCTGAAGAGTTCATAATTAAATTTTGACTCTAAGGGCTCTCTCTTTAGTTAGTCCTAAGAGATTATTGATTCATTTTATTCATTACAAGTACATGGGCATAAAAGTAAAATCAAAGTTTTTCGTTAACGGTGTTTACATCCTAAAATATGCCACCCAATAGGAAAGTTACACGTGGCACCAAATAGTGTGTTGACCAATCAGAACACATCCTGGTTGAACCCGAGATACAGAGGATTGCGGGGTTAAATGGTGATGTTGTTTTAGTACTATACGGTATCGTTTTGATTGGAACCGACAGCGTTTAGACTATAATTAAGGATGGTTTTAAAAGCAGTCTGATTTAAACCGTTGATTGATCTTTGGAAACATCGAACGGTACCATTACTGTTTGGTTTATAATGAATGGTGGACATGATTGTAGGGGATTATTCTGAGCCAAACACTAACCACGTTGCTTGGAAGTGGGAACCGTTATTTAAGCATGGAGCCACGAACACCACGATCGAAGCAAGCAGGAGAAGAGGGGATTCTGGAAATATCAGGATAACCGTTCGAAGACCCCCCTCAACCGTTTTATGTGGCCAACGTGGATATCAATCGAAGACGTGGGGGTTCGAAGGCAAGTTCAGCATCTATAAATAGAAGAAGCAATTGAAGAGATCGAGGACACAAAAAATCCATATCATCTGACAATTCATACAAAATGATTGCTCAGAGATCTATCTTAGATTAGTTTTAGTTTAGAGTAGGATCTTTTTTGTAAGTTGAAGGCTTATTTGCATGTAAGACTACTTTCGATTAAATTCAAGTTTTCTTATTTCCTTTAAGCTCTTTTCTTACCAAAGAATAGTTGTTTGCAAGTTCGCTTTTGATTAAATTCAGTGTGCTTGCATTTCTTTATTATTCTTGATAGAATCTTAAGAGTATTTGTATACAAACTTACCTTTGATTAGATTCAGGTTTGTTTGTGTTCAATCATCTTTTCTGATTTCGAAGCGCGTCAATCTTTTATTTGGTTGATACCTTAAGGAAAAATCCTCTTAGTTGAGGTAATCGAACGGATAACACAATTGCCTGATTGAAATTAGTGGTTTCAAATCATTTTGAAAAGAGTAATTTCTTCTTTGAAGTTATTTCTTTTCTGGCACGCCCGCACACAATTATTTGCCAATTGATTTGAGTTAATTCAGCCCAAACAATTTTTGGCACGCCCGGTGGGACCTCGAAGGTACCAGAATGCCAAGGCTTCGAAAGCAAATAGGGACACCTGTTGGTGGTCAAGTGCCAGAGGAACAAGCTGTGCTAGAACAGGCCGCAGAACAGGGAACGCCTATGAATCATGAGTTTCCCCAATTGGCTTCCGAAATGGGAGAGCTCCCTTATGAGGGGCCTTCTTATGAAGTACCTCCTTATGAAGGGCCTCCAAATTCCCAAAAGGGACAAGCCAGTGGTAAAGACCATGATAAGGAAGAAATGTTCAGAGAAATGATGATAGCTTTTCGAGAGATGGCTCAAACCCAAAGAGCCATGATCAAAAGCATAAGAAGTAGGTTGCCCAACTTAGAGGTAACAAGAAACAGTCCAGGGAATATTGGGCTAGATGATCATGCTAATTCAACTACTCACCAAAGTCCCTTCGAAGGAAGGCTTGGAGAGGATGTTGGTCAGGGTAAGATAAGGTCTAGAAAGGGTAAGGAAAAAATGTATCCAGAGGAAATACCACAATCTTGGTATGAGCCTTTAAAGCCTACAAAGCCTGTCTTCGAAATCCCAGATCAATCTCATGGAATTCCTATTGGGATTCCAAGAAATGCCAGAGACAGGCAAAGCGTTAATCCTCTTTTCGAACCCACACTCGGGGGATGGGAGGATGATGTAGAGATAGAACGAGGTTATAGACCTGAGAAAACGAGGGATAACGCACAGCCTTCCGTCAAAGTCTCCCAAATACCAAAAATCCCACCACAGCGGTTTATGGAAGCCATAGGCCTGCTCGGGTGAATACTACGGCTGACCCAATGCAGCAACCTTGGTATGAGAGACTTCCCAGAGAAAACCAAGGGATTTTAGCACTATAAGGGAAAAGCATAGAGATGACTTGGTAGAACCAAATCCACCGGTAGGAAATCAAGAACAAAATTTCCTTGTTGGCAACCCAATACTAAGAGACCAGGTTATGGATCTCATACAAGAAGTTTGTGGGCCTCGAACTCGGGGGGTACAACCTCAAATCTATAGAAAACCATATCCAGAATGGGTTGACACAACATTTCAGATCCCTAGAGAATTTAAGATCCCAGACTTTACTTTGTTTTATGGGGATGGGAGACAATCTTCTATAGAACATATTGCTAGGTTTTCTGCCCAATGTAAGAACTTGGCTCAGAATGGTTTCATGAAGTTGAAATTGTTCCCAAATTCTTTGTCTGGGCCAGCTTTTGCATGGTACACAAACTTGCCTGCAGAATCGATAACAAGTTGGTTTCAAATGGAAGAGGCATTTCATGCACAATTCTTTAATGCTGAGCCTGAAGTCTCTATGGCAGATTTGGCTAGGCTAAAGCAGAAACCAGATGAAAAGGTAGCAGATTTCATATCTAGGTTCAAAAGGGCTAAGACCAAGTGTAAACTCCATCTGCCAGAGGCAGAGTTTGTGAGATTAGCACAGGATGGTTTAGAAAGAGAGCTTCGAAAGAGGTTTGATTCTACAGAGTTCAGGGACTTTGCAGACCTAACCTATAAAGTTGCTAGATATGAATCATTGCTAGAGGAAGATATGGATAGGCATAATTCCTCTTATCCAACATACTATAGGGATCCTAATTATGAAATAGATGCTGCTGAAATTATAGAGCACGAACCTTGTGTTTGTGAGCCCTTAATTCAAAAGAATGTCTCTCTTGGGCAGAAGTTCAAACAAAAGGAAATTACTAAAGTATATTCTTTTGATATATCTAAAGCTGATGAGATCTTTGACTTCTTGTTAAGAAAGAAAATCATTAAGCTGCCTTTGGATGTGAAACTGCCCACAGCGGAAGAAAGGAATGGAAAGACCTATTGCAAATGGCATGATTCTTGGTCTCATTCAACTAAATCTTGTAATGTTTTTCGTGACAGGATTCAGGAACAAATCAAGAAAGGAAGAATCAAATTCCCTGAAAAGACTATGGGGATAGATGCAGTGCCCTTTCCAAAGGTAGAAGAGGTCAACACCAGTGTGCCCTCCTCACTGGCTCGAACTGTCAAGAAATATTGGCAGGACAAAGAAGTACCAGTGAACATGAATACTGTTCAATATGGAAGGGGCAAGCCATACGCTGGCCACCCTCGAGGCATGGGAGCGAGGCCAAGTTCCTATAGGCGAGCCAATGATGGTTTTTCTTTGCAGAAATTCTCAGGTAATAATCACCTGCCTATGCTAGAAGCCTCATTTTTGGAGTGCCTGTGTGTAGGATGCAGGGCCAACTATTTGGTCTTCAAAGACTTGGATAGAAAGGGCGTAAGTTTTTTCCCAAAAGAAATGGGGATGAAAAGAATGGCCCCAGTTCAAGCAAAGCCAAGTGACAGCAAGTCTTGGTTGGCACCAAAAAGGGACATGCCTACTAGCCCTGTTCCAGCTATTCACAGAAGGGAGCTGCCACCTTCGAAGAAGGCTAATGTTGGCCAGACATCGAAGGCGCAAGAAGAGGCCAAACAAGAAGAATTCACCTTGGTGAAAGGGGTTCCTGACTGGTTTCTGAAGCAAGTTAAGCCTGACTTGTTTCAAGGATACAAAGGTTCAAACAGGAATGCGAGCAGAACTTTCAAGCCACCAATTTCGAACTCTGGAAACTGGGTGTTGATTAGGGATCCCAAGTCTCAATTACCACAGATGGTTCCATTGCTCTCAAGAACTCAAAAGAGAAAGCTCCAAAGGAAGTATACGCTCTTCCAGTCAGGAGAATCTTCAACGGGAGAAGAATCAGATAGACGAGCAAAACCTAATCCAAGGTTCGACAGGATTGAAAGGGACCCAGAGGAATTTCGAACCCAGTATCACGAGAGGGAGACTTTGGAAAAGGTTGCCTCTGCTATGCTCGAAGAGGATCTGGATCCACCTTCTCCTAACTCGCTGGCTAGTTATCAGTCTGGTTTGCTCGAGGCCATGGTGGTGGAACAACAGGGGATGGAAGAAACCTTTTCCCCTATGGAGGTATCCACACAAGAATTCGAAAAGAAGGGTGCTGTGGAGACCGAAGCAGTAAACAATCAAAGAAGTGGCTTCGATCCAATTTGGAGATCAGCCAGAAGTACAAGTTAATATGGTTTATCCAAGCTCTATGAATTTCTTCTCAAATGGTCAGACGTTCAAAGATCAAGATACTGCTTGGTCGAGCTTGAGCGAGCCAGAGAATTCTGAAGAAACTCTGAGTGATAAGGAGTTAAATATCATATGCAACGACTGTGACTTAAAAGAAGTATCTCAGATCGAGATGGGTAAGAACTTGGTACGTGAAATTGAGCAGAATCAAGAAAGTTTAGAGGTAAGCTCAAAAGAAAGTGCTTGTTTCGTGTCAGATTCCATGTCCGACGTCGAATACCCCCTGGTAATAGATTTAAATTATGTGGAAATTTCATATCCATTTAAATTACCTACTAATGCAATGAGACAACATTTGCGTCCATTGTATATCACTGCACACTTTGATGGAGTCCCACTTAATAGAATCTTGGTGGATAATGGGGCTGCGGTGAACATTTTGCCTTTCCAAACTTTAAAAAAGTTAGGAAAAGGAAAAGCAAAATTAATCCCAACCAGCACATCCATTGCAGGATTTACTGGGGAAAGCCAACATGCCAGGGGAATCATTTCCATTAGATTGGCAGTAGGTGGAATAGAAACTGATACCGTTTTCTTTGTAGTTGACACATATGCTAAATATAATGCTTTATTGGGAAGAGACTGGATTCATGTTAACGGATGTATTCCTTCCTCTATGCATCAGGAATTAATGATTGTTAAGTATGACAAAGGCAAGGAAGTGGGTGTCGAAGGAGTCAAAGCTGATCCACATCCATTTGCTGCCACGGCAAATTTTGCTGAAGCAGAAATGTACAAATCGGATGTAGTTCCTCTGAGTGAACTACTTCAAGCAGCCACCCATCCAACCAACGAGATGGAACTGGGGGAATTGGCAGAGCTAAAATCGAAGCTGAAACAAGTTTGACTATGAATCAGACACCCCAAAAGATGATGCTGCTTGGATGTGAATCCAAGAAAGAGGCTGAAGAAAAAGCCAACTCATTGGCTTTAGTAAAGTATGTTGCTCTGGGGGTCGAACAGAAGATCCAAGAAGAGAACATATGGGAAGAGGTTATGCAGAACAATAACCCTCATGTGCAAGAAATCCAACTCACTTCTGAGGAACGGGTTGAATCACAAGATCTGTTGGAAGAAGTAAGGTTGGGAGATGCACAAAACCCCAATCCAGTGCTTATTAATAAACAGCTTGAGCTGGTATGATGAAGCTGCATTGGTGGCACTATTGAAAGCCAACAAGGAATGCTTTGCATGGAGTTACAAGGAACTACCTGGCTTGGACAGGGGATTGGTGGAGCATAGGTTACCTATCAAGCCACAATTCAAACCTGTGAAACAACCAACCAGGAAGATGAGTCCAGAAACTATTGCAGGTGTTAAAAAGGAAATGCAGAGACTTCTAGACGCAGGTTTCATTAGAACAGCCAGGTATGTTGAATGGCTATCTAATATAGTTCCAGTCCCTAAAAAGAATGGAACTATCAGAATCTGTGTTGATTTTCGAAACCTAAATACTGCGACTCCTAAGGACGAATACCCAATGCCTAATGTGGATACACTTGTGGACAGTTCTGCTGGCCACAAGATATTATCCATTTTAGATGGGCATTCAGGGTACAATCAAATCTGCATAGCAGAAGGAGATGTGCATAAAACAGCATTTGCCTGCCCAGGTAACATTGGCATCTTCGAATGGGTCAAAATGCCATTTGGGCTAAAGAATGCTGGGGCCACATATCAAAGAGCAATGAATACTATTTTTCATGATTTAGTGGGAACTTTTCTGGAATGTTACATAGATGATATCATTGTGAAGTCAAACTCTGATGAGGATCATCTACAACACTTGGAAAAGACATTCCAACAAATGAAACGCTATCAGCTGAAGTTAAATCCAGAAAAATGTGCTTTTGGAGTATCAGCTGGGAAGTTTTTAGGGTATCTAGTTCACAGTAAAGGAATACAGGTTGACAAGAACAAAGCTAAGGCCATCATTGAGGCTAAACCACCTTCTTCTAAGAAGGAGTTGCAAAGGTTTCTTGGTCAATTAAATTTCCTTCGAAGATTTATATCTAATACTGCAGGGAAAACTAAAATCTTCTCTTCTTTGTTGAAACTGAAGGAAGGGGAGGAATTCAAGTGGTCAAAGGAGCATGATGAAGCCTTCGAAGCCATTAAAAGATACTTAGCCAACCCTCCTGTATTGGCGCCTCCCATTGAAGGAAAGCCAGTAAAGTTGTATTTAGCTGCAACACAAGATTCAATAGGTGTTCTGTTGGCTCAAGACAATGAGGATGGCAAGGAAAGAGCAGTTTATTATCTTAGTAGGTTTTTAAACTCTTGTGAATGCAAGTATGCTGCAGTAGAGAAACTATGTTTAGCTTTATTTTACGCTTCTAAGAAACTCAGGCATTATATGTTGCCTAGAATAACTTATGTTATTTCTCAAACTGATGTAATTAAGCACATGCTTTCTAAGCCAGTGCTTAGTGGGAAGATTGGGAAATGGATAGTGTCTTTAATTGAATTTTGTCTTGAGTATGTGCCTCAAAAGTCAATAAAAGGGCCAAGCATTGGCCAATTTTTTGGCCGATCATCCAAATGAATACAAAGCACCAACAACGTTGGAGGCTAGTACAGTTGAAATCAGGCCATGGAAATTATGGTTCGATGGATCAAGAACTATTCAGATGGCTGGAGTGGGCATAATTCTGGAATCCCCCCAAGGCTTGAAAACCAAATATGGTTTTAGCTCAGTGAGGGACAATGTTCCAATAACCAGGCAGAATATGAAGCATTGATTATTGGACTAGAAATTTTGCTTCAATTAAGGGTTAGTGTTGCTGAAATCTTTGGAGATTCTCAGTTAGTGATTAACCAACTAAATGGACAGTTTAAATGTACTAGTCCAGCGCTGATAATTTATTATCAGCATGCTAAAGAGCTGATGGATCAATTTCATATGCTTACTTTAACTTATATTCCTAGGTTCTTTAATGAAGAGGCTGACGAAATAGCTCAAAGAGCGTCCGGCTACAAAGTTTTATCAGAAGTTGAAAAGGAATTTTGTCAATTAACTTTGAGGAAATCCCTGCCTATGTTACACAATAGGTTGACGGACTTCGAAGTATTAAACGTCAATGCTTTAACCCATCGAAATGCTGATTGGAGGCAAGCATTGATTGAATATTTAACCAAGCCAGACAGCGTTGCAGACAAGGCAACCAAATTGAAAGCAATGAACTATATAATGTATAATAATGAGCTATTCAAGAGAGGAATGGATGGTCTTCTTTTGAAATGCTTGAGCAAGGTAAATGCATTTAAAGTAATGGCTGAAGTGCATGAGGGAATCTGTGGAGCACATCAAGCTGGCATAAAAATGAGATGGTTAATAAGGAGATACGGGTATTATTGGCCCACCATCCTCAAAGATTGTATAGATTATGCAAAGGGGTGTCAAGCCTGTCAAAAAACAGGTCCACTCAAGCATTTACCAGTCACAGATTTGCAATATGTAATAAAACCGTGGCCCTTTAGGGGATGGGCTATGGACATGATTGGGATGATTTATCCTCCTTCATTGGAAAAGCATAAATTTATCCTAGTAGCTACTGATTATTTCACAAAATGGGTAGAAGCCCAAGCCTATCAGGAGGTCAAACAAACCCACGTAATAGATTTCATAAAGGGAATCATATACAGGTTTGGGAGTCCTCAAACAATAACAGTGGACAATGGTTCCATATTCGAAGGACGATTGGTAAAGGATTTTGCCACGAACCATGGAATTTCATTAATATATACTAGTACTTATTATGCTCAGTCCAATGGTCAGGCAGAATCAACTAATAAAATTATCAAGAAGGGGATCCAAAAAATGGTGGATCAAAACCCAGAAATTTGGCATGATCTGTTACTTGATGTGTTATGGGCATATAGGAATACAAAAAGGACTAGTACAGGTACCACACCATTTGCATTAACATATGGGCATGACGCTGTGTTACCCATGGAGATCACTGTAAGATCCCAGAGAGTAGCATGTCAGAATGATTTAGACACAGGATCTTATCATCAGGCCATGCATATGGAATTGGAAGATATTGATGAGGCTAGAATAAAAGCCTTAAACCAGATTATGCTACAAAAAGCAAGAATAGCCAGAAGCTATAACAAAAGAGTGGCTCTTCGAAGCTTCGATGAAGGAGATCTCGTATGGAAAGTTATCCTCCCTATTAGGGATAGGAGAGTTAAAAAAGATGGATTAGGAAAATGGGCACCAACATGGAAAGGGCCTTTTCAAATCCATAGGGTTTTGAAAGGGGGAGCTTATCATTTGAGAAATTTGAATGGTTATGTTCATCGAAGGAAAATAAACGGAAGACATCTGAAAGTTTATATTCCTTCCATATGGGAGTCCTTCCACAAGAGGTAGTGGAAATAATTTGGTTACACACATCGATGGTTCTGACTGGCTGATTTAGTGTTGAGTGATTTGATGCTAAAACTTTTTACAAAAAAAATTACTTTTTAGCATTCGAAGACACAAACGAGTCACCATACTACTAATCGAAGCTATAAAGAATCGAGAATAGCCAAGCAAGAGTTTCATTTCATTAGTAAAAAAAAAAGACCCAAGCAGGTCTAAGTACAAAACAGACCCAAGTAGGTCTGAACAAAAAAAAACAGGCCCAAGTAGGTCTGAACAACAAAAAGACCAACTCTGGTCCAAAAAGCAAAATGAAGACCATTGGTGATCTTCATAGTCCCAAAGTAGAATCTTCAAGAGGATCCTCCCTCTGGGGGACTTTTTGCCTCATGAGCCGAGAGGACGGTCGAAAGATCATCCCAGGTCCTAGCCAAGCAGAGGCGTGAAGCTGTTTCCACACACACCAGCTGGCTTCGAAGCTGAGCGATCTCACTTCGAAGGGCCTGGGACTCAGCGTGGACGTCTCTCTTCAGCTCCATGATCATGTTAGTCAGGTTGGCCAATTGACTAGTGAGATCATCAAGATTTGGATGGTTTTCAGCCATGTTGTTTGTTTGAAAGAGATGCTGTGATCTATCGACGTCTAGGTGTATTTATAGCCCAAAGAAATACGGGGAGTCCGCCTCATTTATTACCATTATTAAATGGGTTGCAGACGCATGAAGCCCGGAAGGTGAAGGGTTTGAGAGCGTTAGGCGTCATACGTCAGAAGTATATGATCTTTTACAACTTACGAGGAGACGGCTAAGAAACTACTGGAATTAAATAAGTTAGTTGAAACGATTGGAATTACACTAGATTAGCTTTCGAAGTATCAACACATTTCGAAGCAAAAGACATGGAATAAAGGAATACAGCATTGGAAGGAGGATTTCTGTTTGTATTTTCCTTCATGCTATCATGTTTTCATTAATAACATTAAATAGAAAGGGATGGCTAAGAACACCAGTTTATTGGTCAAAGCCATTAGAATAAAAATCGATACATTGGTAAATAATTTCTTTGCTCATAACAGTTACACAGAAGGTTACATTGGAGAACCTATCTAGAGCATAATAGTATCATGGAGGAGGATCTCTAGGGATCACCAACTGAGATCCAAAGACTTGAACCTAGCTTCATTGGGACTTGATTCTATTCTCCCTACAAAGCTCCATTGGTAGGGAGATAGAGCTCAAAGCCCATTCTTGTCTTCGAAGCAACAGCCCAGTACAGGCACATCATGAGTGTTGATGTGTCTATACCTAAGGGCTTTAGGGTTCAAGGGAAATATCATGAGGGTTGATGTGGCTATGTTTCGAAGCTTTTCTTCACAAATACAAGATGAGGCTTCATGATAGTTATCTTTCTTGTAGCTTTACTTGAAAGCTTGGTTTGAATGATACCACAGGAGAAGTGGAGAAGATGATCTGTAAGTTTTTTCTTTTCCAGAGACCTCTATTTATACTAGTAGATAGTCATTTATGACTCTTTAAGATACGGTAGGTGAGAAGTTGGCACAGTAAGCTTTTAAGCAATAGGAACTAGTGTCAATCTTAATTACAGTTGTACTTATCCCAGAATTGAATTGAATAATAAAAAAAACGTACAAGCTGTGTGAAGTTACAAAAAGGGGCTTATTACATCACGAATAGTGGTTAGTAGCTCTCGAAGAGAATTAGAGTTAGCATCCAAAAGTGAGGTATGGATAGCTTTTCTTCTCTGTTCCTTTCGAAGAAAAGGAATAAGCTGTGGAAGCGTTGATTCATCCCGTAATGCTTCGTCTTCAAGCTCTGGAAAGCCATTCGAAACTTCAGCTATCTCTTCCCTGACCTTCTTCATTTCTTCTTGTAACCACTTCATTTTCTTGTCAAGTTCTGAAAGTTTGTCCCTTCGGGCTTGATAAAGAGACAGACGAGAAGCAGTCTCAAGTGCTTTGGCCTCCAATTTGTTGGTTTTCTCAATAGTTGTGCCAATGCTTTCAGACAAGAAGTGATTATAAGCAATCAATTCACTAAATTGTTTGAGGTGCTTTTGAAGAGTGAAGTTGATTGAAGAAGGGAGTCCTTGGGAAAGGGACAAGGCCTGATAGCATACCTCGAAGTGGTAAGTTAAACTATGATCAATCAAAGTAGGAAGTCCTAAATGATTTAAAGATTTTAGAAAACTTTTTAGTGTTAGAACTTCTTCCTTTGAAGGAACATGTTTAATCTTAAAGGAAGGTAAGTCAGAGGGCATGGAAGGGCTCAAAAGTTGTTGAAGGCTTTCGAGAGAATTCGAAGAGGAAGGAAGAATGGGATCAGCAATCTGATTACAAAATTTTTCCAATTGACTCTTAAAGAGGGATATATTGAAAACCACTAAGGGCAAGTCAATTGGAGCAGAGGAAGATGTGGATGATCTTCAGGAAAAAGGGCCATGCCTATTCCCTGCATAAGATTTATAAGTTAAGGTTAAATAGAATGTAAAACAAGAAAAGAAAGGTATGATTAAGTATCAAGAATACCTGATCTGAGGAGGAGGAGATCAAACTGGAGCCTTGATCCTCAGCATTTCTAAGAATATGGCTCTTCGAAGCCAAAGTAGGGTCCATCCTTAAAGGTCCCTCCCCTGAAACCGATAAGGAAGTAAAGGGGAAGTCTCCCTGAAGAATGGGAAGTGGCCCCAGAGTCTTCGAAGGAGCCAAACTAGCCACTACCTGTGCAAAGGTTGGCTCAGTAAGAATGACAGCAAGGCGTGCATGTCAATATCCTTTGCAGCAAAGTCTTTCTGTATAGAAAGAGCTTGAACAGGGGATGCCTGTAAAAAACAAAAGAAAGTTAGAGTAAATTTCATAATTCGAAAGGCGAGTATTCAGAAGATACCTTGTAAGGGGCATCTGCTGGCATTGGGATTAAGGGCTCTATCACTTCTTGTTGAGGGCAGGGAACAAGAGCTAGGTCCACCGCCTTAACAGGGGATACAACCTGAGCCTACAAAGAAGTTAGCAGCAAATCACGAGCACAGGAGACACATGAGAATGTATGCAGTTTAAACTAACTTACCTCTTGTGGGGAGAAGACTTCTTTGGAGAAACAGGTCTCTTGGGAGGAGTTGTTTTCCTCACATAGCGGAGGGTCTCCTTCATCTGTCTTGTTTCACCTGGTTCGAACTCAAGAATTAGAATTACAGTAAAATCCTCTACTGAATCGTAAATGAGGAAGGAATTTACCCCTTGAGGCCAGCATCTCTGTGTCACTCTCTGTCTCTTCATCACTAGAAGAAACCTGAGGACCACGCTTCCTGGTGGTCCTTGTCCTCTTCGAAGCTGAAAGGAAAGGGGTAAGAGGGTGGCTCGGATAAATGGTATGGGGGTTTTAAAAAGATTAATTGAAGGAAAACCAACCTGGAGGTGCAGCTGAGGGCTCAAGATAGTGCTTAGTAGGAATTACTTCTGTAGGCTGAGAAGTAATCTTTCTCTTCTTCGAAGCACTTTCTGGAAAAGAAGTGGCACCTGTAGGATGGAATGCAATTAGGTTTGGTTTCAGCAAAAGAGAAGAGATGTTCAGAGATAATTACCTCTTTTTTGTGTTACCCTCGTAGATTGTCTTCTTGATGGAGAGGGGGGAACGACCATTGCTATTGGGGAGGCTTCGACTGGAGTCAGTCTTTGTTCAACTTCGCCTCCAGTAATGTCTTCGATCCCTCCAGCCAAACCAAATTCATTGTCAGAGGAGAAAGATGACGAGTTATTTTTTCCTCCATGCCCAAACTCAGACTTCTCGAACCCAATGTGGGCTAGAAACCGTTTGAAGGGTTTAATCCCTGAGAGGAAGGAGCAGTTAGAGTGCCACCAGTTGTCAAATGCAGGGGTGGTGCGCACTTCAGGTTCCCTGAACTCCTGAGTCACTGTTCTCCTCAATGCATGTCTGGCTTGGGCAAACCCCGTCAGAAATTGGTCAGCCATGATCGGTGATCGTTCAGACATACAGATGTTGGCGAGGCCACAGTAAGGAGTGGGTATGCCTTGAACAAAGTCCAGTTGCCTAGCAAATTGTGCAGGGCAATATACCTCTGCATGTGCTATGGACTTGAGGGTATTCGACGAGGAAATGAAGATCTCTCTGCTTGTAAGAATGTTGCCCCATGCTTGGAGAGCTCGAGAGGATCTTCCCCGTTTGTCTGCCAGGATGTCGAACAACCATGTTGGCCCAACAAGAGTAGGGTATGGATTGGGCCACTCCCTATCTGAGGCTAGACCAGCAAAAAAGCAGAGGTAGTATACCAAAGTCTGTGTTGTGCTATCCTCTGGGTGAACGTAGTTGTCACCATGAACATTGGGCGCCTCGACGACACCAGTAAGGGATGTGGGTGCTTTGAAGGGACCCAGCTCAGGAAAGTAAGCATGAAGCCAAAGTTGGATAAACCATTGGGGCCCTCCCTGCGAATGGTTCAAACCCTTCTGGTAGAAGTCAAACCCAGCTTTGTAGACACATGGCCAAGAAGCAGGAGGCGAAGTCAAACTCTTCTCCTCTAGCAAGTGCCAGTGCCAATGGAACAAATTCATTCATCACTCTTTTCCCGGAGTGGCAGAAGATGTGTTTGCAGAGGGTGTAGAGAATGTAGGCAAAAAACTCTGTCTCAGTCACTTCTCCTACCAATTTCCTTTCTCTGTGGTAGAACTGGGAAAAAGCCCCGTTGGTGGCAGTCAAACGAGTAAATCCCTCGGGAGGATGGAACTCCTTGGTAGGGTCGAATTGGGGGCCATACGGAATAAGCCCCAACATTTGGGTAACATCCAGAACTGTGGGTGCCATCATGCCACAGTTAAAGCGAAAGAAGTTGAAAGATGGGTCCCAAAAGGCCAAGGCGGCCTGAATCAGAGGAGGATTTTGTGGGACCCCCCTTCGAAGGAGGGTAATAATTCTTTTTAAACCCACCTTCTCTAAGTCGTCCGACTTCGCAGCCAACATACGGGTGGTCCATATCTTCCAATCCTTGTCCAATGTGGGCCAACAGGGGAAGGATTTCTTTGGAAAATTTTGCCAATCCTGGTTCGAACAAGCCCGGATTTCAGCATCCCCCAATCGAGGATAGTAGAGAGAAAGGCTAGCAGGGATTTCTCCTATGAGTTGAGGGCCTAAAATGTAAGTACCTTCTTCGCTAGGGTTTGGAATGAAGACCCTGGAATCGAGATAGGGCTCTTTAGTCGGTCCTGGTGTTTGTCCTGACACGAACCGTCTCAAGGCCAAAGAGGGAGTAACATGTTCTCGGGCTGCTGGATTGCTGGAAGAAGCCATTGATTCAGTTTGGGTTTAGCGTTGATGACGAGGAAAAAGAGAGAGGGTTTCTGTTCTTGGGAGTTTTGAGTTTGAGAAAGCTTGAACGAATAGAGTGTAAGGGGTGGTTTTGAATCAATTCCGCTTTTATACTCCTGCAGGTGGGCCAGGCCTGTAGTGGGCCCGTACTCCGGGGTCCGCTGGGGTTGGTTTTTTCTCTTTAGTAGAGTTTTTTATTATTAGAATTTCTATTTTAACAATAAACCCAAGTCCAGCGTGTTGAAAAAAAGAAATTTCATTGAACAAACCTACTGGATTACAAAATTGAAATTTACGTATTTACAAAAGGGAAAAAGCAAAACAAGGGAAATTCTAGTTCCTATGAAAGAAGCACAAATTAGGCCTTCGAAGGGCTTGGGTGCTGAGTGTTGCTTTTTTATTCTCAAAGTAATGAGGAAAGGACCAAGTAACAAGGCTATGGAACTTGTTCCATGCAAACTGGAGGAATTTCAGCTCCATTTTCCTCATGTCTTCTTTGGAGTCTGACTCCAATTTCTTCTCCAGCAGGGGCCTAAAGCGGAGCACCAAAGCTTTGGCTTTCCTTCGAAGCCGAGCCTCTTTTGTTGGACGCTTCATTTGTTGCCTTTTGAAGCGCCTTCGAAGCTTTTTGTCAGCATGGCCAGGCACCACTTCGAAGGACTCAGTAGTGAAGTTATGGATTTGGTCATGCAGTTTTTCAATCCTTTCCTTAGTAAGAGCATAGTCTTGAAGGGATTGATCGAAGCAATACGCAGCAGTATTGGCTTCGAGCCATGACTTGATCACTGGTAAGAAATCCAGGAAGCAGTGGATTTGATAGGAAACCGCAGAAGGGATGGAACATAGCACCAGTGTTTCACAAGCCCATTTGAAATTGGTGAGTGGGACTTGTTCCTCCAGGATATGGATGTCCAGAAAGGAGAAAGCTGCAAGAAGCTGCAAAGCTTTGCTCTTGTCAGCAGAGTAGATGGAATAACCATATTGCCATTGGAAATGAGGGGTGTTAATGGCAAGGTTATTCACCTCATTGCCATATAGTTTTCCGAACAATCAAAATATTAATGAATTTCGATCTCAAATATGCTCTCTGATAAAAGGAGAAGAATTTTACAGGTACTTATGATGTAAACCAGTAAAAGAGAATTAGGGAAAATTTCACTGACCTCCCCTCAGGTTTCTGACAAAGACAGAAAACTCCCTCACGTTTCTGAAATTGCACTGTCCTCCCCTCTGTTCTATTGTCTGTTGCACTTTACCCCAACCAAACGGTTTGCCGTTACGGAAAGCATAACGGTGATGAGGTCAGTGGTGATGAGGTCAGCATGGAACATATAAATTAAATGTTGAAAAATTAATGTTCCAAATTTCAATCTGTTTTGAATGGGTGAAAAGATTTTATTTTTTTATCATTTAATTCTAAAGCGTCATAATTAATTTGACTATGGGACTCTCGTTGATTAGTCCTAAAAAGTCATAGAATCAAATATCTCTTAGGACTAACCAATGAGAGCCCTAGAGTCAAAATTTAATTATGACCCTTTAGAATTAAATGATCAGAAAAATAAAATCTTCTCACCCATTCAAACGGATTGAAATTTGGGACACTTAATTTTTCAACCTTTGTTTATATATTAAAAAAATATGGTTAAAAAATTAATTGCTCCAAATTTCAATCCGTTTAAACCGATAGAAGATTTTATTTTTTTGATCATTTTATCCTAAATGGTCATAATAAATTTTGACTCTAGGACTCTCGTTGATTAGCCCTAAGAAAGTCAGACAATCAAATATCTTAGGACTAACCAACGAGAGTCCTAGAGTCAAGTTTAACTATGGACCATTTTGGATAAAAATGATCAGAAAAATAAAATCTTCTATTAGTTCAAACGGAATTAAATTTGGAGCACTTAATTTTAACCATTTTTTTAATATATAAACTGCAGGTTAAAAAATTAATTGTTCCAAATTTCAATCCGTTGAATGGGTGAGAAGATTTTATTTTTTGATCATTTAATTCTAAAGGGTCATAATTAAATTTTAAAATTTAGGACTCTCGTTGGTTAGTCCTAAAATATTTGAATGTCGCCTTTCTTAGGGCTAATCAACGAGAGTCCTAGAGTCAAATTTAATTATAAATCATTTAGGATAAAAATGATCAGAAAACTAAAATCTTCTATCGGTTCAAGGGATTGAAATTTGGAGCACTTAATCTTTAACCATATTTTTTTAATATAGGAAGTAAAGGTTAAAAAATAAGGTGTCCAAATTTCAATCCGTTAATAGGTGAGAGAAGGTTTTATTTTTATGATCATTTAATTTTCTGAAGAGTTCATAATTAAATTTTGACTCTAAGGGCTCTCTCTTTAGTTAGTCCTAAGAGATTATTGATTCATTTTATTCATTACAAGTACATGGGCATAAAAGTAAAATCAAAGTTTTTCGTTAACGGTGTTTACATCCTAAAATATGCCACCCAATAGGAAAGTTACACGTGGCACCAAATAGTGTGTTGACCAATCAGAACACATCCTGATTGAACCCGAGATACAGAGGATTGCGGGGTTAAATGGTGATGTTGTTTTAGTACTATACGGTATCGTTTTGATTGGAACCGACAGCGTTTAGACTATAATTAAGGATGGTTTTAAAAGCAGTCTGATTTAAACCGTTGATTGATCTTTGGAAACATCGAACGGTACCATTGCTGTTTGGTTTATAATGAATGGTGGACATGATTGTAGGGGATTATTCTGAGCCAAACACTAACCCACGTTGCTTGGAAGTGGGAACCGTTATTTAAGCATGGAGCCACGAACACCACGATCGAAGCAAGCAGGAGAAGAAGGGATTCTGGAAATATCAGGATAACCGTTCGAAGACCCCCCTCAACCGTTTTATGTGGCCAACGTGGATATCAATCGAAGACGTGGGGGTTCGAAGGCAAGCTCAGCGTCTATAAATAGAAGAAGCAATTGAAGAGAAGGACACGAAAAATCCATATCATCTGACAATTCATACAAAATGATTGCTCAGAGATCTATCTTAGATTAGTTTTAGTTTAGAGTAGAGTCTTTTTTGTAAGTTGAAGGCTTATTTGCATGTAAGACTACTTTCGATTAAATTCAAGTTTTCTTATTTCCTTTAAGTTCTTTTCTTACCAAAGAATAGTTGTTTGCAAGTTCGCTTTTGATTAAATTCAGTGTGCTTGCATTTCTTTATTATTCTTGATAAAATCTTAAGAGTGTTTGTATACAAACTTACCTTTGATTAGATTCAGGTTTGTTTGTGTTCAATCATCTTTTCTGATTTCGAAGCGCGTCAATCTTTTATTTGGTTGATACCTTAAGGAAAAATCCTCTTAGTTGAGGTAATCGAACGGATAACACAATTGCCTGATTGAAATTAGTGGTTTCAAATCATTTTGAAAAGAGTAATTTCTTCTTTGAAGTTATTTCTTTTCTGGCACGCCCGCACACAATTATTTGCCAATTGATTTGAGTTAATTCAGCCCAAACAATTTTTGGCACGCCCGGTGGGACCTCGAAGGTACCAGAATGCCAAGGCTTCGAAAGCAAATAGGGACACCTGTTGGTGGTCAAGTGCCAGAGGAACAAGCTGTGCTAGAACAGGCCGCAGAACAGGGAACGCCTATGAATCATGAGTTTCCCCAATTGGCTTCCGAAATGGGAGAGCTCCCTTATGAGGGGCCTTCTTATGAAGTACCTCCTTATGAAGGGCCTCCAAATTCCCAAAAGGGACAAGCCAGTGGTAAAGACCATGATAAGGAAGAAATGTTCAGAGAAATGATGATAGCTTTTCGAGAGATGGCTCAAACCCAAAGAGCCATGATCAAAAGCATAAGAAGTAGGTTGCCCAACTTAGAGGTAACAAGAAACAGTCCAGGGAATATTGGGCTAGATGATCATGCTAATTCAACTACTCACCAAAGTCCCTTCGAAGGAAGGCTTGGAGAGGATGTTGGTCAGGGTAAGATAAGGTCTAGAAAGGGTAAGGAAAAAATGTATCCAGAGGAAATACCACAATCTTGGTATGAGCCTTTAAAGCCTACAAAGCCTGTCTTCGAAATCCCAGATCAATCTCATGGAATTCCTATTGGGATTCCAAGAAATGCCAGAGACAGGCAAAGCGTTAATCCTCTTTTCGAACCCACACTCGGGGGATGGGAGGATGATGTAGAGATAGAACGAGGTTATAGACCTGAGAAAACGAGGGATAACGCACAGCCTTCCGTCAAAGTCTCCCAAATACCAAAAATCCCACCACAGCGGTTTATGGAAGCCATAGGCCTGCTCGGGTGAATACTACGGCTGACCCAATGCAGCAACCTTGGTATGAGAGACTTCCCAGAGAAAACCAAGGGATTTTAGCACTATAAGGGAAAAGCATAGAGATGACTTGGTAGAACCAAATCCACCGGTAGGAAATCAAGAACAAAATTTCCTTGTTGGCAACCCAATACTAAGAGACCAGGTTATGGATCTCATACAAGAAGTTTGTGGGCCTCGAACTCGGGGGGTACAACCTCAAATCTATAGAAAACCATATCCAGAATGGGTTGACACAACATTTCAGATCCCTAGAGAATTTAAGATCCCAGACTTTACTTTGTTTTATGGGGATGGGAGACAATCTTCTATAGAACATATTGCTAGGTTTTCTGCCCAATGTAAGAACTTGGCTCAGAATGGTTTCATGAAGTTGAAATTGTTCCCAAATTCTTTGTCTGGGCCAGCTTTTGCATGGTACACAAACTTGCCTGCAGAATCGATAACAAGTTGGTTTCAAATGGAAGAGGCATTTCATGCACAATTCTTTAATGCTGAGCCTGAAGTCTCTATGGCAGATTTGGCTAGGCTAAAGCAGAAACCAGATGAAAAGGTAGCAGATTTCATATCTAGGTTCAAAAGGGCTAAGACCAAGTGTAAACTCCATCTGCCAGAGGCAGAGTTTGTGAGATTAGCACAGGATGGTTTAGAAAGAGAGCTTCGAAAGAGGTTTGATTCTACAGAGTTCAGGGACTTTGCAGACCTAACCTATAAAGTTGCTAGATATGAATCATTGCTAGAGGAAGATATGGATAGGCATAATTCCTCTTATCCAACATACTATAGGGATCCTAATTATGAAATAGATGCTGCTGAAATTATAGAGCACGAACCTTGTGTTTGTGAGCCCTTAATTCAAAAGAATGTCTCTCTTGGGCAGAAGTTCAAACAAAAGGAAATTACTAAAGTATATTCTTTTGATATATCTAAAGCTGATGAGATCTTTGACTTCTTGTTAAGAAAGAAAATCATTAAGCTGCCTTTGGATGTGAAACTGCCCACAGCGGAAGAAAGGAATGGAAAGACCTATTGCAAATGGCATGATTCTTGGTCTCATTCAACTAAATCTTGTAATGTTTTTCGTGACAGGATTCAGGAACAAATCAAGAAAGGAAGAATCAAATTCCCTGAAAAGACTATGGGGATAGATGCAGTGCCCTTTCCAAAGGTAGAAGAGGTCAACACCAGTGTGCCCTCCTCACTGGCTCGAACTGTCAAGAAATATTGGCAGGACAAAGAAGTACCAGTGAACATGAATACTGTTCAATATGGAAGGGGCAAGCCATACGCTGGCCACCCTCGAGGCATGGGAGCGAGGCCAAGTTCCTATAGGCGAGCCAATGATGGTTTTTCTTTGCAGAAATTCTCAGGTAATAATCACCTGCCTATGCTAGAAGCCTCATTTTTGGAGTGCCTGTGTGTAGGATGCAGGGCCAACTATTTGGTCTTCAAAGACTTGGATAGAAAGGGCGTAAGTTTTTTCCCAAAAGAAATGGGGATGAAAAGAATGGCCCCAGTTCAAGCAAAGCCAAGTGACAGCAAGTCTTGGTTGGCACCAAAAAGGGACATGCCTACTAGCCCTGTTCCAGCTATTCACAGAAGGGAGCTGCCACCTTCGAAGAAGGCTAATGTTGGCCAGACATCGAAGGCGCAAGAAGAGGCCAAACAAGAAGAATTCACCTTGGTGAAAGGGGTTCCTGACTGGTTTCTGAAGCAAGTTAAGCCTGACTTGTTTCAAGGATACAAAGGTTCAAACAGGAATGCGAGCAGAACTTTCAAGCCACCAATTTCGAACTCTGGAAACTGGGTGTTGATTAGGGATCCCAAGTCTCAATTACCACAGATGGTTCCATTGCTCTCAAGAACTCAAAAGAGAAAGCTCCAAAGGAAGTATACGCTCTTCCAGTCAGGAGAATCTTCAACGGGAGAAGAATCAGATAGACGAGCAAAACCTAATCCAAGGTTCGACAGGATTGAAAGGGACCCAGAGGAATTTCGAACCCAGTATCACGAGAGGGAGACTTTGGAAAAGGTTGCCTCTGCTATGCTCGAAGAGGATCTGGATCCACCTTCTCCTAACTCGCTGGCTAGTTATCAGTCTGGTTTGCTCGAGGCCATGGTGGTGGAACAACAGGGGATGGAAGAAACCTTTTCCCCTATGGAGGTATCCACACAAGAATTCGAAAAGAAGGGTGCTGTGGAGACCGAAGCAGTAAACAATCAAAGAAGTGGCTTCGATCCAATTTGGAGATCAGCCAGAAGTACAAGTTAATATGGTTTATCCAAGCTCTATGAATTTCTTCTCAAATGGTCAGACGTTCAAAGATCAAGATACTGCTTGGTCGAGCTTGAGCGAGCCAGAGAATTCTGAAGAAACTCTGAGTGATAAGGAGTTAAATATCATATGCAACGACTGTGACTTAAAAGAAGTATCTCAGATCGAGATGGGTAAGAACTTGGTACGTGAAATTGAGCAGAATCAAGAAAGTTTAGAGGTAAGCTCAAAAGAAAGTGCTTGTTTCGTGTCAGATTCCATGTCCGACGTCGAATACCCCCTGGTAATAGATTTAAATTATGTGGAAATTTCATATCCATTTAAATTACCTACTAATGCAATGAGACAACATTTGCGTCCATTGTATATCACTGCACACTTTGATGGAGTCCCACTTAATAGAATCTTGGTGGATAATGGGGCTGCGGTGAACATTTTGCCTTTCCAAACTTTAAAAAAGTTAGGAAAAGGAAAAGCAAAATTAATCCCAACCAGCACATCCATTGCAGGATTTACTGGGGAAAGCCAACATGCCAGGGGAATCATTTCCATTAGATTGGCAGTAGGTGGAATAGAAACTGATACCGTTTTCTTTGTAGTTGACACATATGCTAAATATAATGCTTTATTGGGAAGAGACTGGATTCATGTTAACGGATGTATTCCTTCCTCTATGCATCAGGAATTAATGATTGTTAAGTATGACAAAGGCAAGGAAGTGGGTGTCGAAGGAGTCAAAGCTGATCCACATCCATTTGCTGCCACGGCAAATTTTGCTGAAGCAGAAATGTACAAATCGGATGTAGTTCCTCTGAGTGAACTACTTCAAGCAGCCACCCATCCAACCAACGAGATGGAACTGGGGGAATTGGCAGAGCTAAAATCGAAGCTGAAACAAGTTTGACTATGAATCAGACACCCCAAAAGATGATGCTGCTTGGATGTGAATCCAAGAAAGAGGCTGAAGAAAAAGCCAACTCATTGGCTTTAGTAAAGTATGTTGCTCTGGGGGTCGAACAGAAGATCCAAGAAGAGAACATATGGGAAGAGGTTATGCAGAACAATAACCCTCATGTGCAAGAAATCCAACTCACTTCTGAGGAACGGGTTGAATCACAAGATCTGTTGGAAGAAGTAAGGTTGGGAGATGCACAAAACCCCAATCCAGTGCTTATTAATAAACAGCTTGAGCTGGTATGATGAAGCTGCATTGGTGGCACTATTGAAAGCCAACAAGGAATGCTTTGCATGGAGTTACAAGGAACTACCTGGCTTGGACAGGGGATTGGTGGAGCATAGGTTACCTATCAAGCCACAATTCAAACCTGTGAAACAACCAACCAGGAAGATGAGTCCAGAAACTATTGCAGGTGTTAAAAAGGAAATGCAGAGACTTCTAGACGCAGGTTTCATTAGAACAGCCAGGTATGTTGAATGGCTATCTAATATAGTTCCAGTCCCTAAAAAGAATGGAACTATCAGAATCTGTGTTGATTTTCGAAACCTAAATACTGCGACTCCTAAGGACGAATACCCAATGCCTAATGTGGATACACTTGTGGACAGTTCTGCTGGCCACAAGATATTATCCATTTTAGATGGGCATTCAGGGTACAATCAAATCTGCATAGCAGAAGGAGATGTGCATAAAACAGCATTTGCCTGCCCAGGTAACATTGGCATCTTCGAATGGGTCAAAATGCCATTTGGGCTAAAGAATGCTGGGGCCACATATCAAAGAGCAATGAATACTATTTTTCATGATTTAGTGGGAACTTTTCTGGAATGTTACATAGATGATATCATTGTGAAGTCAAACTCTGATGAGGATCATCTACAACACTTGGAAAAGACATTCCAACAAATGAAACGCTATCAGCTGAAGTTAAATCCAGAAAAATGTGCTTTTGGAGTATCAGCTGGGAAGTTTTTAGGGTATCTAGTTCACAGTAAAGGAATACAGGTTGACAAGAACAAAGCTAAGGCCATCATTGAGGCTAAACCACCTTCTTCTAAGAAGGAGTTGCAAAGGTTTCTTGGTCAATTAAATTTCCTTCGAAGATTTATATCTAATACTGCAGGGAAAACTAAAATCTTCTCTTCTTTGTTGAAACTGAAGGAAGGGGAGGAATTCAAGTGGTCAAAGGAGCATGATGAAGCCTTCGAAGCCATTAAAAGATACTTAGCCAACCCTCCTGTATTGGCGCCTCCCATTGAAGGAAAGCCAGTAAAGTTGTATTTAGCTGCAACACAAGATTCAATAGGTGTTCTGTTGGCTCAAGACAATGAGGATGGCAAGGAAAGAGCAGTTTATTATCTTAGTAGGTTTTTAAACTCTTGTGAATGCAAGTATGCTGCAGTAGAGAAACTATGTTTAGCTTTATTTTACGCTTCTAAGAAACTCAGGCATTATATGTTGCCTAGAATAACTTATGTTATTTCTCAAACTGATGTAATTAAGCACATGCTTTCTAAGCCAGTGCTTAGTGGGAAGATTGGGAAATGGATAGTGTCTTTAATTGAATTTTGTCTTGAGTATGTGCCTCAAAAGTCAATAAAAGGGCCAAGCATTGGCCAATTTTTTGGCCGATCATCCAAATGAATACAAAGCACCAACAACGTTGGAGGCTAGTACAGTTGAAATCAGGCCATGGAAATTATGGTTCGATGGATCAAGAACTATTCAGATGGCTGGAGTGGGCATAATTCTGGAATCCCCCCAAGGCTTGAAAACCAAATATGGTTTTAGCTCAGTGAGGGACAATGTTCCAATAACCAGGCAGAATATGAAGCATTGATTATTGGACTAGAAATTTTGCTTCAATTAAGGGTTAGTGTTGCTGAAATCTTTGGAGATTCTCAGTTAGTGATTAACCAACTAAATGGACAGTTTAAATGTACTAGTCCAGCGCTGATAATTTATTATCAGCATGCTAAAGAGCTGATGGATCAATTTCATATGCTTACTTTAACTTATATTCCTAGGTTCTTTAATGAAGAGGCTGACGAAATAGCTCAAAGAGCGTCCGGCTACAAAGTTTTATCAGAAGTTGAAAAGGAATTTTGTCAATTAACTTTGAGGAAATCCCTGCCTATGTTACACAATAGGTTGACGGACTTCGAAGTATTAAACGTCAATGCTTTAACCCATCGAAATGCTGATTGGAGGCAAGCATTGATTGAATATTTAACCAAGCCAGACAGCGTTGCAGACAAGGCAACCAAATTGAAAGCAATGAACTATATAATGTATAATAATGAGCTATTCAAGAGAGGAATGGATGGTCTTCTTTTGAAATGCTTGAGCAAGGTAAATGCATTTAAAGTAATGGCTGAAGTGCATGAGGGAATCTGTGGAGCACATCAAGCTGGCATAAAAATGAGATGGTTAATAAGGAGATACGGGTATTATTGGCCCACCATCCTCAAAGATTGTATAGATTATGCAAAGGGGTGTCAAGCCTGTCAAAAAACAGGTCCACTCAAGCATTTACCAGTCACAGATTTGCAATATGTAATAAAACCGTGGCCCTTTAGGGGATGGGCTATGGACATGATTGGGATGATTTATCCTCCTTCATTGGAAAAGCATAAATTTATCCTAGTAGCTACTGATTATTTCACAAAATGGGTAGAAGCCCAAGCCTATCAGGAGGTCAAACAAACCCACGTAATAGATTTCATAAAGGGAATCATATACAGGTTTGGGAGTCCTCAAACAATAACAGTGGACAATGGTTCCATATTCGAAGGACGATTGGTAAAGGATTTTGCCACGAACCATGGAATTTCATTAATATATACTAGTACTTATTATGCTCAGTCCAATGGTCAGGCAGAATCAACTAATAAAATTATCAAGAAGGGGATCCAAAAAATGGTGGATCAAAACCCAGAAATTTGGCATGATCTGTTACTTGATGTGTTATGGGCATATAGGAATACAAAAAGGACTAGTACAGGTACCACACCATTTGCATTAACATATGGGCATGACGCTGTGTTACCCATGGAGATCACTGTAAGATCCCAGAGAGTAGCATGTCAGAATGATTTAGACACAGGATCTTATCATCAGGCCATGCATATGGAATTGGAAGATATTGATGAGGCTAGAATAAAAGCCTTAAACCAGATTATGCTACAAAAAGCAAGAATAGCCAGAAGCTATAACAAAAGAGTGGCTCTTCGAAGCTTCGATGAAGGAGATCTCGTATGGAAAGTTATCCTCCCTATTAGGGATAGGAGAGTTAAAAAAGATGGATTAGGAAAATGGGCACCAACATGGAAAGGGCCTTTTCAAATCCATAGGGTTTTGAAAGGGGGAGCTTATCATTTGAGAAATTTGAATGGTTATGTTCATCGAAGGAAAATAAACGGAAGACATCTGAAAGTTTATATTCCTTCCATATGGGAGTCCTTCCACAAGAGGTAGTGGAAATAATTTGGTTACACACATCGATGGTTCTGACTGGCTGATTTAGTGTTGAGTGATTTGATGCTAAAACTTTTTACAAAAAAAATTACTTTTTAGCATTCGAAGACACAAACGAGTCACCATACTACTAATCGAAGCTATAAAGAATCGAGAATAGCCAAGCAAGAGTTTCATTTCATTAGTAAAAAAAAAAGACCCAAGCAGGTCTAAGTACAAAACAGACCCAAGTAGGTCTGAACAAAAAAAAACAGGCCCAAGTAGGTCTGAACAACAAAAAGACCAACTCTGGTCCAAAAAGCAAAATGAAGACCATTGGTGATCTTCATAGTCCCAAAGGAGAATCTTCAAGAGGATCCTCCCTCTGGGGGACTTTTTGCCTCATGAGCCGAGAGGACGGTCGAAAGATCATCCCAGGTCCTAGCCAAGCAGAGGCGTGAAGCTGTTTCCACACACACCAGCTGGCTTCGAAGCTGAGCGATCTCACTTCGAAGGGCCTGAGACTCAGCGTGGACGTCTCTCTTCAGCTCCATGATCATGTTAGTCAGGTTGGCCAATTGACTAGTGAGACCATCAAGATTTGGATGGTTTTCAGCCATGTTGTTTGTTTGAAAGAGATGCTGTGATCTATCGACGTCTAGGTGTATTTATAGCCCAAAGAAATACGGGGAGTCCGCCTCATTTATTACCATTATTAAATGGGTTGCAGACGCATGAAGCCGGAAGGTGAAGGGTTTGAGAGCGTTAGGCGTCATACGTCAGAAGTATATGATCTTTTACAACTTACGAGGAGACGGCTAAGAAACTACTGGAATTAAATAAGTTAGTTGAAACGATTGGAATTACACTAGATTAGTTTTCGAAGTATCAACACATTTCGAAGCAAATAGACATGGAATAAAGGAATACAGCATTGGAAGGAGGATTTCTGTTTGTATTTTCCTTCATGCTATCATGTTTTCATTAATAACATTAAATAGAAAGTTGGTGATCCTCTAAACTAAGTACACTCATAGTTCTGCACATTCTCTTCGATGTCTTTCTCACAATTTTCTTCTCTGAGAGGGATAGGATGTGCCCTCCATCTGGTAAGCCAATATCAGACTGCAGCATTTGGATAGTCCAAGCCATTGATCAATATACCCATCCGTAAATACTCAATGTACTCATTCATATACAAAGACAACTTCAACTTATCTTTCCTCTCTGAAAAGAACATTTAAACTAATCTACCTTTCAAACTGCATCTCAAGTGGTTTATCCAACAGATGATTATATATTCTTTCAAACTTATTTAAAGAACAAAAATATTGATGGTCTAAACATTGTTGACCCTGCATATGGCACAAACTTGGATATATAGTTTGAATTCATTTTATCATATACGAATCGGCATCTGGGTTCAAACACTGTACTTGAACCAAGGGTAAATTCACCAATATAGATCATATTATTGTTTATCACCTAGCTGGAAGTAATATAGGAAGGGCAAGGACTAACCTGAGGAGCCAATCCTCCTGAGCAGTCCCTTTGCAGACTTCGTAGCAGATCCTGTGATTTCTTTAGTCGTACACAATGCTTGTGCGTTAGTGTTCTCCACCGGGCTAAATGTCTAATGTTGTTAGACCGTTCCCCAAGAGGAAGACTGTCTAGCACTTTGAATGACTTCCATGCAAGGGAATCTGGCATGTGGAACCGTAGCTCATTAAATTTGTAGGAACTTAGACAGGAAGTTAATTGGTATAAATGGTACAAACTATAATTTAGTAGCGCAAGCAAAATTTTAGCACAGAAGCATAGCAGACTTAGAACCATCGTTACAAACTGAGATGGACTACTAATTAGTACAAAAAAAATTGGTTTGCAAAAACAAGATAAACTGTAACACCCATAAAATACATTCTGTATATTAGAGGAATCAGATAACTTTGACTGGAATTCATTTAATGATATAAAGATAAATTTCAAAACTTGTAGTATATGTGCATGTGTGTAGCAACATGTAGGCTGGACATAGAGCTAATAAAAAGACTTAAAACCTGGTCATTTCATGGCTTGTACACGTGGCTTTAATAGGATAGAATTTGTACACTTGGACTTGGTTTAAATAGATTTATGAGCAAGACTTCCACTCTGTAGAAAGCTTTAGAGAAAGGAAAAATAGGGAAAAGGTAGGGCTTCAGAGAGAGCCGTGAGTATAAGGTGAGATTATATCTGATGGCAAGGCGATTTGAGGGTGAGTGTGAGATACATATTTTTTGTACAATATTAATGTTGGGTTCTTATTGGTTGTGCTATGTGCGGTGTCTGTATGTCGTGGAACTGTTTGGTATGTGACGAGGTGACTAGGCTAATAAGCTATGCCAAAAGACAAGTTGGCCAATGGGCTGTGGTGAGGCTAGTGAGGTGGTACGTCACCCGTCATATACTGAGGAGGACCGGATATGTGGTTCCATTTATGTGAAATGTGTTATATTCGTGGTGGTTGGTGTTGTGCAGTGAATTTGGTGTTGATATTGTACATGTTGTTATATCTCACACACTCTTGGGGTCCTTTGGACTCCAGCTTGTAGGTTGGTTAGCGGGCCAGGCGCTGATGGTGCGAGCTTGTCTGAGTTGCTGCAAGGGTGGGTGGTTGTTTATTTACTTGAGAGATAGTTGTAAATTATATCGTTTTTGAAATAAAAGACAGATTGTGGTCTTTTTAATATCGTGGTGCTTGAGGATTCGGGTTGTTACAGTTGGTATCAGAGCGGAGAGTAGGTCTTACATGGGATCGAGTGGGTGATCAAAGTGCGCAGCGAAAGCGTGAATTCATATTTTAGTAAACAAATTTCGGGGACAAAATTTCTAAAGGAGGGGATATTGTAACACCCAAAAAATACATTCAGTATATTAGAGGAATCAGATAACTTTGACTGGAATTCTTTTAATGAGATAAAGATAAATTTCAAAACTTGTAGTATACGTGTAGGCTGGACATAGAGCAAATAAAAAGACTTAAAACCTGCTCATTTCATGGCTTGTACACGTGGTTTTAACAGGACAGAATTTGCACACTTGGACTTGGTTTAAATAAATTTATGAGCAAGACTTCCACTCTATAGAAAGCTTTAGAGAAAGGAAAAATAGGGAAAAGGTAGGGCATGAGAGAGCCGTGAGTATAAGGTGAGATTATATCTGATGGCAAGGCGATTTGAGGGTGAGGGTGAGTGTGAGATACACGTTTTTTGTACAATATTAATGTTGGGTTCTTATTGGTTGTGCTATGTAAGGTGACTGTATGTCGTGGAACTGTTTGGTATGTAACGGAATGACTAGGCTAATAAGCTATGCCAAAAGACAAGTTGGCCAATGGACTGTGGTGAGGCTAGTGAGGTGGTACGTCACCTATCATATACTGAGGAGGACCGGATATGTGGTTCCATTTATGTGAAATGTGTTATATTCGTGGTTGGTGTTGTGTAGTTAATTTGGTGTTGATATCGTACATGTTATTATTTCTCACATACTTTATTATGTCTCATAAACAAGAGCAAGACTTAGCTAATTGTAGAAACTTACTGCCATGGCTCTTCGCAGCATCTTCCCACCTCCTGTTAACATCTTGTTTGTGATCCTCTAAACTAAGTACACTGATACTTCTGCACTTCCTCTTTAATGTCTTTCTCACAATTTTCTTCTCTGGAAGATATAGGATGTGTCCTCCATCTAGTAAGCCAATAGCAGACTGCAGTATTGGGATAGTCAAAGCCATTGATAAATATACTCATCCGTAAATACTCAATGTACTCATCCATATATAGAATGACCACTTCAACTTATCTTTCCTCTCCGAAAGAATACTTCTTCATTTTGGCTAATCCATTTCTCTAGTGGTTTATCAAACAAATGGTTATATTTCTTTCAACTTACTTAAACAACAAAAATGTTGAGGATCTAATAACCTTAACTAATCTTTCTTCTCCGAAAGTACACTTTAATGATTACAACCTATAAGACAAATTGACTAGATAGAAATGAAAATACGAGTGAGTTACTTGTTTAAACAGCCACCGACGGGTCCCAAGTTGCCTACGGATGCGCTTTGCTGTGGTTTCACGATGGATCACAAGTTGCCTACAGATGCGCTTCGCTGCGTGAGCACCACCAATACATAAGGTAACAAACTACTATTTTGTACTGCTTCCATAAAGACAACAATCCAGTATGTGCTTCACAAGACGTATTAGATGGTTCATAAACATGAGCAAGAATTAGTTAACTGTAGAAGCTTACCACCAAGGAACTTCACAGTATCTTCCCATCTCCTGCCAACATGCTGTTGGTGATCCTCTAAACTAAGTACGCTCATAGTTCTGCACTTTCTCTTTAATGTCTTTCTCACAATTTTCTTCTCTGAGAGAGATAGGATGTGCCGGCCCAAAGGTTTTAGGTGCCCAAGGCCAATAAACTAAGTACGCTCATAGTACATAAACGCCGTATAAACACATAACGAGGGTAAACACCATATAAACGCATAATGAGGGTAAGAAATCCATACCTCAAGGGTTTTGAGCAAAACCCGACCCTTTGACCAAGTCAACCGAAGCCCACATGGTCCGATCATTATTTTTCTTGGATATTTGGAAAGCCCGCGCTCCGTTAAACAACTTTAATTCTTAGACTTTGTTCGGAATCATACTCCATGGATGTGAAATTGAGGAGAGAAGATGAGGGAGAGGTGAGAGCCAGAGAGAGGGTGTGTCGGCCGAGAGAGGAAAAAAAAGAATGGGGAGAAATCATTCTCCTGGGGATATTTGATAAAGGGAGATGGGAAAAATTATCCCATGCTCTCACACCACAAACACACACAAGCACTACTCACCTATTTACTTTTATGCCCTTCCACAAACACGTCATTCCGTAAATCCACACCGTCTATCTCGACAAATCGTACGATTGCAAAAGAAAAAAAATACGGCCTAAAAATATGGGTCTCTACACCCTACCCAAGGCCGGCTCATAAGTTTTGGAGGCCAGAAGCGAACCTCTTGAATGAGCCCACCCTATATTGTTCATGCAAAAGTGATCTACAAAGGGTCATAAAAAAAAACCAATACAAAAGATTTACCATTACAAAATAGAAGCATATAATTATCCCCAAAAAAATGCAACTATTACGATACCTCAAAATCCATCATTTGAAAATTATTCTTCTCGCACTTTTTGCTGCAAACGCACTGATTGAGTCTCCATAGTCAAGCTGTTTCACCAACTCCTTCTCGATAGACAACATAGCCAATCCATTTAATCTTTCTTGAGATATGGTTGACCGAAGATAATTTTTGATCAATTTCAACTTTGAAAAGCTTTTTGCTTTTTTTTTTTTTTAATGCATTAGTGTTTCTATTGAATAATTCCTCAATTTGGGCCTAATTTGTGGCTCCTAAATATTAATTGGGCCTATTTTGTGGCTCATAAATTTCAATTGGACCTATTTTGTGTAAAGAAGTCTAGTGCAATTTTTTTTGGGACCATATATATATATATATATATATATATATATATATATAGGAATCCTAAAAATTTGGGGGCCCTCGTTTTTAATTTTTTTCGGGGGCCGAAAGCGGTCGCTTCCCTGGCCTTGGCTATAAGCCGGCCCTGACCCTACCCTCCTTAAAGAAATTTCGTCCTCGAAATTTGCTAATCCAAATCCATCCAAGTCACCAACCGTGATATCAATCCTCATACTGCAATCTCATAACCATCATGTCATTCTCTCCTTTCTACGTAGACTTTTCTTATCCTGATTACTCCACAAAACCCTCACTATCGGTATGGTTCTACCCCTCAAAACTCACTCACAAACCACTATCATTGTCATCAAATCCTCAAATCCTCACATCTGTACAAAAGTCCTAGATTCCACATTTCAATATGACAATTATACCAAAATCCAACAAATAATCTCCTTACGTTCTCTAAGTGCTTCTCGAACTTTCTAGAAGAATAAATTAAATTGGCCATAAAGAAATCGAATTCTAAACTCCAAGTTCTACCTTTCCCAATCAGCACCAATCAATGAATCAAGCCTTTACTCACCAATCCAAATAACCTCAAACATCTCCACTAGAACAAAACTAATAAGTCTTGAATCCTTAAACCACATAACAACTCATCGCATTTTGCTTAGCTATAAATATTCACTCACTACAATCAAACCCCTCATACTTCAAGCTATTGATATTTCTCTACTTCAAGTATAAACACAAGTGTAAACACCTCTCACGACTAATTTATTCTAGTTATTTTTGCCATGATGAGATGAACGTCTGTATCTTTCTATTCAATTGAGATTAATTACTTGCCCTGATTTAGTGATTTCTTACGTGTTTAAAATGGCATAGATTTGAAGATGGGATGGCTAGGCTTTGCTCATCTGGTGAATAAGCAGATGGATCCGCTGCGGTGGCTTCCGGCAACGACATCCTCAGCCGGATTTTTTTTTTTGTTTCTTTTTGATTTTGTTTGTTTTGGATTTTGTTGGTTTGGTTCTCTCCCTTTAATGGTAGTTTTACCTCCCGTGTGTGGGTTTCTGGTATTCTTTTGGCTGTCTTTGTCGCAGTTGAGGGTTTGTGTTGCTCTCTCTGTTTGAAGGTCGGTTATGGCCGATTAGCTGGCAAAGCCTGGTTGCGAGGCTCTAGTGGGTTATTTGGGTAGCTAGGCCTCTTATTTGGTTATTTACTCCTCTTGGGACAATATCCAACTTCGATTTATTCAGCTAATTTTCTGATATAATACAACTCCTATAATTTTGGCAAGAAAAAAATGTTACTCATACGAAATTGCATGCAATTTTAAAGCTAAAAAATAATGTACTTACCAAAATAATTTTTGTGCAATATGTATCTTGTTTAATAACTCTTGATAAGAACTTTTGAACAGTGCAGCAAAATTGAAAAAATTACATTAGAAATATATTATTTTAAATTTGGAAATTGCATGTAGATTCATAGAGAACTAATTTTATGGGATGGATGGGGTACATCACTTGGGATCTAGATCTTCTGTTAGGATTTGCATGTGAGAATTTTGTGAGGATTTTGATGAGAGGGTACCACCTATTATGACATGATATCCAACAGTGCAAAACATGAAAATGTGAGACGCTTGTGATTTGCTCAAACGACGCCATTTAGAAGATGGAACCCAAATGGCAAGAAGTTCTCCGCCTTCTCCTTTGTTTTCAGTTGCCGTTTCAGCCCAAAACCTATTCTCAACCAGGACACCTATGTCCATCTACCAAAAATTCCAAAAAAATCTTAGTCTTCCCCTCGTTTTCAGTTTCCACTTCTGATTTGGTCAGACGATTTGAAATTTTTGATTCGTAGATTGAAAAGTGAACAAGAAAATGATTAACAATGACAGCGCTAATTGTGGACCAAAAGAAAAAATAACAGCCCTAATTTTAATTTGGGTGTTCTGGCTGTTTGGGTTTTTCAGCGGTTGTTTCGGATTTATTTTTTGTGGTGTTTTGGTTGGCTTCTTGCTTTCCTTTAGGTTTGGTTCTTGGGTGGCGTTTCGCCGATGTGCCCTTGATCCGTTAAATCTTTGTAATCTTTTTCAAAGATTTATAAAAATATTTTTGCTGATCGAAAGAAAAAAAGGAGGGTGTTGATTGGATAAAATCAGAAGCTAGGATATATTTGGTTGCAATTCTTTCTTGTAAGGCTTGCCAAACAAAGCAGTCAATCCTAGCAGGGCCAAGGATTTTCCAAATTGCAAAAAGGTTTTGATCAATGTTATCAATACCGTTCCGTACTAGTCGGTATCGGCCGGTAAGTACCATTTTTGACAGACCCTACACCTCTAATTTCGTTCAGGCTCAAATACCAGCCGATACCGGACATACCGGTCAGTACCGGCCAATATTAGATGGCACCAGACTACTTTTAAATTTATTTTTTTCTTCAAGTACCGGACAATACAGGTCAATACCGGACGGTATCGGGCAAAAACCGGACGGTACCGAGCAAATACCGGATTTATTTATTTATTTTTATTTTAAAAAAGTGTATATTATACTATAAATTCTTTTAAGTAGGAAAATAACATTAATAGCAATCAATCTGAAATGGTACCCGGTATTTGACTGGTACCGGTACGTACCGTACCAGTAGAAAAACCGGTACGGTATTCAGAACATTGGTTTTGATTCTCAAGTAAAAAGTTTTGCAATGGCTTGCTTTTTATTACCTAAGAAGTTGTGTGAGAAGTTGGATTCTTTGACTAGGAATTTCTGGTGGAAAGGGAACCCGGAGGATAGGGGTATATGTTGGACTTCTTGGGAGAAGATGGGCAAAGCCAGGGACCATGGTGGGATGGGATTTCGAAACTATGGAGCTTTTAATGAAGCTATGCTTGCACGAAATGGCTGGAGAATGTTGATGAATCCAAATGCTTATTGGGCCAGGTTTTTCAAGGGAATCTATTTTCCGAACTCATCCTTTCTCCAAGCATCAAGAAGCAATCACGCTTCTTGGGCATGGTTGAGTCTTTCACATGGTAGAAATCTTCTCCTCGAGGGACTTAGATGGCAAGTGCAAGACGGCAAAAGTATAGATTTTTGGGCTGATGCTTGGATTCCTTCTTTGCCTAATTTCAGAGTTCCTATTCCTAGACCTGCCAACAGTACTATTAACAAGGTGGTGGACATCATAGATGCTAATTCTGGACAGTGGGATCTTCGGAAAATGTCAAATCCCTTATTCCCCAATCATGATATCAGGATTAATCACAAATTCATTGACGATTTCATCAAAAGTCGACTAGTAGCGATTGGAATGGGAGAAGAAAAAGGAGCAATGACAGGGAGAGGGAAAAAGAGCAGGGAGGCGTTAGAGAGAGTTTGAGAAGAGAGAAGTGAGAGAGATATCAGGGAGGCCTGAGGGGGTCTCCCCCACCGATAATGGAGTAAATTGTGTGTGAGACAGAGGAGAGGTGTGTCAGAGTTGTGTGCGTGTAATTTTGTGTTTACGGATTAATAGAAGAGTAGAGTTTGTGAGTGGATCTCTCCATAGCCACCCAACACAAACTCCTTTAGCTCCTTAGCGAAACTTGACATTTCAGTACTTGAGGCATCAATTCCTTGCTTTAGCAAAACAAGACTCTGTGTGTAATTAACCACCTTGAATCCCAAGCCACGCAGTTCCTTATATCAACAATTTGTTGCGTTTTCGGGTCAAATAAGATCCATCCGCCCTTCCCTGAGCAGACAAAAAATTCACCATTGTTGAGAAACTGTACATGTATACCTGTATGTAGGAACCATAGTTATGGTACGAAACTTCGTCCAAGATTCCCTGTTGTTGTTATAATCCTCCAATAGCCATATTTCCCAGACTTGTTGATCATACAAATCTTCATCTCCACGATCAATGGTGAAAGCAGGTTTTTCATACATGACTGAAATAAACCAACAATTCTGGTTTGGACGGGCACAGTG